>JAANSO010001624.1:0-16216 GCA_036507315.1 Lepidocyrtus fimetarius | reverse complement strand
GATATTAAAAAGCACTTTTGAATGTGTCACCAGTCAGTGGGGCAAGCTGACACACTCTATGATAGCAATTAAGTAATGACATAATTTTACATTGATATCCTGTGAATAATATGTTCGGGAACTCCTACGTCTGATTTACTAGAGGAATCTCCCAAACATTTTAGCCACGCATTATTTACAGGCAAAATTGTGACTATTTTCCCATTCATAATCCGAATAAAAAATCAACGGGATTTCCCTTTCCCACACCATTCCCACACTTCCCGAACAAATAATCAACTTTTCCCTTCGTTCATTTTTTACTGGGATGTATGAGAAACAACCTGAGAATTGCCTTCAATCTTTTGGAAAGTAAAATAATTTATCCACTTAGGTATACATTATCCAGCTTATTTTTTCATTCATTGGCACCCTCAATTGGAATTAATTGGTCATTGTTAAATCCACAAATGATAGCAAATTTGTCAAATGGTCAACAGATTTTTATAGATAAGGAGACTGCCGGCAAATTAAATTTCTGTTATTACGTAAACAGTTTTATGCATTCATGGTGATCAACAAGTCATGGCCATTATAATTCAATGTCAAAATCTGTCTGGATAATCTACGTAGATGTATGCGGTACATATTTTATAAAAATTTGCATGCACATCGCTTGCTTGATAAAGCTAAATCTATTATTTTATTTTAATACTCTGTTTGTCTGCAGTTTGTTGCACTAAACCTTATGATTTTCAATGCCATTTTTAGTATTTTCCAAATTAACACCAAATACATACGGTCACGATAAAACTTAAATTCAATTATATTTTAGAGGTTCTCACATTTCGAAATGCCCCTCGTTGTTGCATTAAAACAAAATATTTATCATGTATACATTTTAAAAGTTATATTACAATTAAAATAATTTTTGATTAGCTATATAATAATGCAGGAAAATATTTACAGCTGAGAAAATCAGGAAACAAAAAAGTTCACTGAAATCTGAAATATGTCATTTGAATGCTGAAATGCTGCAAAAACCGACGCAATCTATCAATCAGATAATTGATACGGATTCTAATTTCTAATACTGAATATGCAAGTTTAATTGAAATATTTAAACGGATAAAATCATGTGGCAGAAAATTCGGACTTTAACCTTTGGTCTGATAACCTAGGTATAGTAAGGTTCTTTGTGTAGATTTTATACATTTTAGTAACTAGACTGTAACTAGATAATTATAACTCCATTAAAAACATTTAAAATGATAATTATGTTTTCCATTTTACTCTATCAATAATATCAACCTTCCTTATACAGCGGGCACAATAATGCAAAGTTTAAAGGTATTTGTCCAAGTTAAAAAATAGTTGCGAATGTGAAATAATGGTACGGTATGGTATGTAACGAAGTGTAAGAACATGTACGGTAAAGATTAGCCTTGTACATGACCTTGACTTACATAATGTTGATTTAAAATGACAATCTTCAATCAGTTGCACATGAAAACCTATTTAAAATTGCTTGATTTTATAGTCGTAATGAAGCCCCTCTGTATCAATTCAATAATTATGTATATCGTCACTCCATTATTCAATTTAGTTATTTTTATAAACTTTCGTTTAAATTGTCCGGATCTTTATTGTAGCTGCTATTATTGCTACCATGAAATTTTAAAATATTTTCCAACTTTAGCTTATATGGGTATCCATGCGAATTCTATAAAGACGAGAAAAACTGGTAGATTTTGTTGCCCCAGGCAGACATTTCATACTCAACATTCATTGTAGAACTACGTATTAACTAAATTGTTTTCAATTTCCAAAATGACTGGACAATTTTTGATGTACTGAGACAGACGTATATACTTATAACGATGAGGCATATAGCCAATTCATCAACATTTTTGCAAACGAAGATATAAAAATGCAAAATGCAAGGTGGTTTACAATTTCACAAGTCATGTTTGTTTTGCAATTTTTGGAATGAACAATAGCCACAAGAGTATCCAACTAAACTAGTTTCTGAAGTGAAACTTGCATCACTGGAATTAACCAGAGATAAAGAGAGATGGGATTTGGTCAAGTATGACACAAAAGCGTTAATAATTAAGTGAACAAACGGCACGCATTACTTCAAAAAGAGCCTCATCAACATCATTTTAATCTGCATCAGAGGTTCTATCCTGTTATGTGTAATTTTACTTTTGAAATGGGTTAAAGACTGGAGGATATGGACGATTCAATTTCTCAAATGTTTTATGTCATTTTTTTTAAAAGCACATTATAGATTTCATATTTCATCCATCATAGTGAATATCACTGTACTTTGCCACTTAATTTAACGAATAGAATTATGATACATCGTATTGGATATTGTCCAATATTTTGGTCTCACCGTAAAGAAGATGATTTTTTAAATGATGATAATAACATGTTTCGGATGTTGCCTTTATTGGTTGGTACGTTGACATTTGTCATTGATGCGTTTTTCAGTATGGGTTTTATCCTACTGGTCTGGATAACCTTGATAAAATGTTTGCGCTATTCATCTATGGACAAGCTAAAAAAAACTATTGAATTATATTCGCTTTTTTATATTCATGATTCTAAACTAATTCGCATGTTATTTTTAACAGATATTTCATTCTAGATTATATAATCAGAATTACAATTAGTACCTTAATAGACAAACTGTTTCAATAGCTTTTACGATTCTGGTTAAGCATTTACCTTAACTGCATAATTTTGATAATGTTCAAATAAAAATTAATCTGTTAAATTTTAATGCCACAGTATTTTACCAGTAACAAAAGTAACGAAATCGAATAGAATTGGAATATATTTTTGTTATTTTTAACAAAGTCGGTTGTAAACAAATCTTCAATTATAATATGAGACATCTACAAGATCAAATAGCTTGGCCTCCTCATCTCTCTTTACACAAAGAGTTACGTATAGAATTGTATAATAATTTTAGCCTTCTTATTTCAAATAGCCTTTCTACCTATTCGACTACCTTACTTTCCATATAAGGAAAAGTAGCTTTAAAAGCTTTGATCTCGATATATGTAGGCAACTTCGCGGCTTAACTTTCCCATCTGAGCCACTCTCCTTTCCCAAAGCGCTCTTCTTTCAAAAATTCTCAATTTAAACAATAGTAAACTTGAAAAATGAAAGAAAAATTAAATTAAATTTTCATTTAAGCCAACCTGAGTGGCATCACTCTTGTTAAATTTTACCAAACTCTAAGCAAAGGTCATTTCCCCTTTTTTGTTTGTCAAGCTCACTCACAAAAACTGGGAGTGGACAATTAAGTTTAAACCAAACCTATTGTAACTTACAATCTTCATTTTTAATTGTTCTTGGAAAGACGGAAGGTTAACATTTGAACAAGCAACGATGATGCCTTTTATAAACGGGAAATTAGCCAAAAGTAACAAATAATTCTCAATCCAACTTTCTTTTAAAAAATCAACAATCTTCGATTTTTAGTGTTGTTCTGCTTTAAAGTGTATAATGTAAGTATATTAATTAACGTGTAGGTAGAACATCGATTTAGAAATTACCGTCTGCATTACCACCACCGACTAGAAGGGTCCCATCTTACCGTTAAAACTACTGTTTCTTAAATATCTGCCATGATAATAGATCAAATAAATTAGAAGAATGATTATTAGAATATTAACTGTTTTTTAATAGAAAGAACTTAAAGAATTAAAACGGAACATAATTTTATAACAGATCATACAACAGTTACTGTAACTATTATTCAAATTATTTTGAGGCTCTCAAATACCAGGCAAATTTAATTCAGACTTAAAATATTGTTGGTGAATAAAAAAAGGTAAATGCTTTTAAAAAGTGAAATCTTTGCAAAACTAGCGTAAAAACTAAAAGAAAGTGGGTAGGTAGGGAAAGAATATAATGGCTCGTATGCCCCAAGATATGGGCTCAATTCAACATCACACTTCAATCAGAATGCCAAATGCGGGTGGAGAGGCGGGTCCGAACCCTTCGAATAGTGCCAACGGGATTAACACTGTCGCCAGAGTTTTTGTTGAACGAGACTACAGAAGCGGAATAGGAATTAGATTCATGACCGACTTTCCCCAGCAGGAACTTGGCGGAAGGGTAAGTTTTCATTATTTAACTATTTTTCACTTTTGATAATTAAATTATTTTCTCGGTATTCTCTTTAGATTGACCAAGCCGTATTTATAGACACAATCAAAGATATAAATACCATGTTTGAGGAAGCGGAAGATTTCGACTGCACAACATTTTGTGAATCCTGTCTCGGTTATTTAACAGCAAATTTAATCTACCTTTGTACTGATACAAAATATGACAAGGTATAAACTATTTTAACTGAATTAAAAGTTGGAGAAAGTTTTTAAAACTAATGAAATTGGCTATTTTCTTTCAGTGTTTGAAACGTTTGACGAGATTTATAGATGAACAAAACCAGCGTGTTTATATGCCCAGGGGGCTTCATATAACGAATCCAATAGAAAGGGGTCTTCGATGTGTAAGTGCTTCCAAATTAAACTCGCTAAATTAAAATGTTTGCCTGATTTCTCCTGTTGTGAGACTAAATTTGTGTAAAAATTGTTTTTCAGATTGAAATAGTTATATTGGCGGATCATCGATCGTAACGTTTGTTAACGCATTATTATGAATTTACATCGTCCAAGTGCTAAATCATAGGTTAATTCTATTGGATGTCCATTTCAAAACCTTAATGGATATTTTCCTTTTTTATTCGGCACCAACAACAGTCGTCATTATAAATTATTTCTACAACCATTATTTAAAAATTTGTTTAAATGAAATTCGTTTTAAAGATGACTGCCCAACAGTTCCACGTGTTTATTTTAATTATTCACTAACATCTAATATTTAAAATATTTATTGCTATTTATTTTTAAACAAACTGTTTTCGACTTCGATTTATTTACTTCTATGTATCCACATTATATATACAAAATATACCTTGATATAATATATGTAATATGAATATTTTATTATCAAAGGGAGGAGATGTACAAAATTTACATTTAGCCAGGAAGAGAGAGATATTATATAAAAATAATCTTTTTCTAAACTGAATTCTTAAATATTTTTCAGTTTCCACAATATCACTGTTACTTCATTTGTTGGCTTTATATTTGGCAATGAAGATGCTATACATTAGCGTTTTTTAAACCATCTTGCGAAATTATTTGTTTGATCAAAGTTCAATTATATTGTTGTTTCATTAAGAAAACTAACAACACTGATGAAATAGGGAAGTTTAAATATAAGCGATTTATACTTGACAAGACCAGGTGTCATGCAGCAGCTAAACCTGGAGATTCAATGATATTTTACCTTTGGAATATTTAAAAACGTACTGAGAAATTACTTGTAAGATATTATAATACTGAAGTTCTCCATGATGATGTAAAGATATACTTACAAATAAAAATATTATTAAACTAAATGTGACGATTATTATTTTGTTCGATGAGATGAAAGTGCATTTAATTAAAAGAATATGGATGTATCGATGTATGTATGTTTAACCCTATTTATATAAATGGAAAAGAAAGAGGAATTTGTTTTTTAAAACTGAAAATATAACAAGTTGATGAAAGATTATGTAACCTACAATACCTACAAGAGTAACTACTAATAAAATGAAAACTCTGAAAGAGCTTTGACGAACTGACATGATATCGTTATGATTTTTGCTTCATGTTTATGCATTTAAATTTACGCATTATTAATCATTACATGATATTATATACATAACACTAAAATTGGATTAATATTTAATCATTCAGTGATTTGTCTGATTTATTCACTTTTTCAGGTATCATTTTGAAATATGGATAAAATATTATGTAATATATTAAAATAAATAAATAACATTTATGGCATTTTGTTATGTCACATTGATAAAAGCTTTAAGTAATATAAAATTATATAACGGCTCCAAAACTGGAGGAAAAATATTTGACGCGCTTGGCTTATATTTTAAAACTGCTAAAATGATAAAACAATTATTTACGTTACGTTTTAAGATACTTTGTCATTGCTACACTGTTTACTCTCTGATGTTTGCGCAATGTAAATCGGTTTCCGATTCCTGGAATTTTCTTTTAAGTTTAACTCGGACGGGACTAAGCTCAATGGGGATTCAGGAGTTGGCTTTAATATTGCAAGATGAGGAAGGGAAGAAGCCAAATACTGGGAAGAAGGATGTGAATTTTCCTCGTCCGAAAGTTTTGTTAGGGGTGTGGGCGGCCTCTCGGGTTCGGACTCAATATCACTACGTTGTCCTCCTCCGTGCACTTCCACTGATGGATCTTTGGGCAGACGTTCTTCTGAAACAAATTATTTATTAGATTTTCTCTTCATAATTTAATACTAAACGTTTGGTGTCACCTTACCAAGACTATTGTACTGTTGTGCTGACTTATTCTTTCTTTTATATTTCTTTGAGCTACGACGAAGAAAGTCGCGAAAAACGCTAGACGCTTGACTGGAACTAGTCTGCAATAGATAAACAATAACATTATATAACAATGATTATCACATACACTTAAATTTCTAAGCATTTACGAAAGTATTGTAATGTTTTGTTGGTTTAGAAAAAATTAAAACTCACTTTAGTTGACGCCTGATCATCATCAATGTATGGATGATCAAATGACACAAAATCACGAATATGGTTCGTTATCTCTTCCAGTTTTGCATCCGCTAAAATAACAATACAACAAATTATAAGTATGGTTTTACTATTTTTTTGTTGATTGACTTTCATTATCCCACAATAAAACGTTCTTAAACTTTTAAAAACATTTACCTTTTGACTTAACCAGTAAATTATGACTATCAAGTCTTCCCATAGGACATTTCGTATCTAGAACTTCGCACGTTTCCAACTAAAAAATGTATATAAACGTTGCGTTAAAAAAGTTATGCAATAATTTAAATGGCAAAATCATTTCGTGCTTACATCATAAACAATGACTGCATCGAGCTTCAAAGAATGTTGAGAAAGAATTGGCTTCAAAACTTCTGCAACTTTCCGGTTCGGATTAGCTCTAACCCCAACCTTCCATCCATGGGGCAATTCAATGCCAATAAATGCTCTTGGTTCCACTTTAATTTCCCGTGTTGTCATATCAGTTGCCTGCATGTTAACATCAAGGGCCTGAAACAAACAAGAGGTGGTTAGTAACGTCAAAATATGGATAACGCATCAAAATTTAGTTTATTTTTACCTTATTGGAAGACACAGAAACAACTTCAAACGCTGAATAATTAAATTCCCGTTTCTTTAAGAGTTTCTGAATGACGATTCCTAACGTTTCCCCAGGGAGACAAGGCACCACAGTAGTGGAATTATCAGGGAGGATAACTCGACATATTTTGTAACTTTGTCTTCTGAATCCGTCTTCCTGATCGGAGCCATCACACTAAAACGAGCAAGACACAAGCAATTTATTCACTTATGGCCATTAACAGTTTCTAGATTATACAAAACGATATTATGATGTGGGTAGATAAATGAATGTTGTTGGAGTAGCCGTCTTACACTAGGATTTAAGGCTGCCTGCTGGATAAAGGAAATATCGGAGTTGAGTCCGTCCTGATCCCCCTTCATTCACAAAAGCATTCAATTAACATTCAACATGCATAAGAGAAACGTGCAGTAGATTACAAAACAACTACTAATTCAAAAATATTGCAAAAAATTACTCCAAACAATTTATTTGTTCCGTTTAAGCATAAGCGTATAACACAGGCATAGCCAAGGTATACAAACAATGCAAAAATGGTTATTAAGTTAATATTGGCACAATTTCCGTTGCATAATTCATAGAAGAAACTATGCAATATTTTCTAATGCCATTGAAATTTAAGGAAATAATGTTTTAAAATATAATAGTACTAATAATACAGAGTGAGGAAATGAAGTTACAATTTAAGATGTGTTAAAAAATGTTGTATTTTGGGTCAACAGGGAAAATAACTTATGGAAAGTTCGTAAGATTTAACAGAAAACCTAAAAAAACTAATGCCTGCTTCCACGCAGAGAGAGAGTGATACCTATCATTGCTCCCAGCGGATTATTTTGGAAACTCGTGGCATGGTTCTCTAGTTTTTTCGCCTCTATCGTCTAAAGTTTAGCGATAAGGACACTTTTGTAAATTACCAAATCATGCAACACCCAATTCATCAAAGCATGCCCTTAATTTGTCTAATTTCGGCTAAATTGGTTCTTTAACACTCATACATAAAAACCAGATTTCGTAAGTAAAAAGGAAATCACACATAGATTTGATATAGCAGACAGACAGATATATCTGAGCATGAGTGTATTAAAGTATTATATATTTGCATAGAAGAAAAATAGAGATAATGAAGAAAAAGGGGAAAGAAGACGAAGACGCCCAAAGCTTCAAACACTTCATTTCACATCGCAATGCATCATAATTACTATCTTGCTTTTCTAGAAATAATCATTCATACCTTCTGTTTATGTTTTTTCGATCGGTTTTTAATATTCCATGGGAGTAAAGAACGCCTTCTTCCGTCCAATGACAACTTGTGGGATTTTACACTCTCCTGGTCAGAATCCGAAGGTTCGCCAGGCAAAGGAGGTAGGGCCAGGGTGCCGGAAGAATAATCGCGGTAAATGTCAGAACGAAGGAAGCGAGGGTAACAGTCGAACTTTAACAGATTAAATACTTGGGCCACAGGAGAGTCAAACATGGCCTGAGTTGGCTGATATAACGCCTTCTCGCATTGACACCGAGCCTGAGTTAAAAGAAAATATTTTAGGAACCGGTTTTTTTGTTATTATTAAAAGCACTACTGTTTGTTTCTTCGCATCTTTCTATCTCACATTCCAACAATGAATTTTTCGCAAAAATTTTGAACTGTATTTAAGTGATTGGTGAAATTCCAAAGAAAAGAATGAAAGATTAAAAGCATACTTGAAAATCAACGTTAACCGGATCCGTTGCTCCATTTTGTAAATATTTTTGAAAAATTGTCGAAGCCAGTGAGATCCTTTGTGATTGGGTTAAGGACGGGAAGGATTCCTTAAACATCAAACATTCCGTATAGAAATGGATGTTTTCTGCAGAAAATTCATGTTGCAAGAATTCCTAAACAAAAAAGGACATAAACCAATTCATTACATATTTTTTACATTTCATTTTTTCTGCATATTTAAAGCGCTAATAGTACCATTACCATGATCGCCATTACCGCTATAATTCACTTACCAAACAAAAGAACACTGTTACCTAACAATGGTAATAGTTCACCTTGGTTTCATCATAACAATAAAAAATGACAAAAGGGGAAACAAAGAGCAAACGAAAATACTTTAAGGGTATGAATGGGATTATTGAATTGTCTCCAAAACCAGTTCTCTCTATTCATCTCTTTAAATGTCGAGAAATAAAATATGGGGTACGTAAGTGAATAAAATATTTTAATCTTACCGTAAATATTTGAAGTCCGTTAGGATCTGCCAGCAACTTTTCTATAGATTCTGCCCATTTCTTCACTCGGTTTCCTTCCATCTTTGGCTTCGGTGGCTGTGGCACCTTAAACTCCCACTCAACCCCACGACTGGAATTCTTTACATCCTACGCAAATTAAAAACTATGTATACACCGTCTCCATTTCAAAATCCTACTTCCCTCGTCATTACCACACAATGCGGTTACAAGCTTGCTCGTACTCGCACGCTAAACTCGTACAATATTTTTCACCCTCTAATCAACTATTCGATATGGAACGAAAAATGAACAAGCATTCGAGATAAGCGTAATACCTCATTTCTAATCACTCGTTCAGAGTTTTTTTTTCGATGTAATATGATGCCGTCGTGTATGCTGACGATGAAAGTCTAAAAGTCATATTATATTTTGCTCTCATATTCTTCTACTCTTCCCTTTCCTTATATTTATTCCATCGTTATCGCAATGTATTGTAACAAAAAGAGTAAATATTCCCTACCTTTTCATTCTTGTGATAATGCAAGTCCCAAAGTTAAATACTGTTAGCCTTTTACAAGTTTTATATTCTGACTATCAAAACAATGTTTGTACGCAAGCACAAAGCCATTATGATACAAAAACTAATTTCTTGCTATCGTAAAGCCCAATAATAAAATTTTATGTCCTTTCTTCTGCAACTGCTTGATTTTTTCTCTACTCATTATGCTACAACAATCTTATATTTCCTGACTGACTGATTTAAACTGTTTTGATTTGGTGAATTTTCGTAATACGAGATAAAACAAACTACTATTATGCGGTTCCATAACGTTCATCGTAATCGATAAAAATCTGTTATAGGTTGTATAACTTTTATAATGAAAACGATTTGCTTTGTGGAATAATATGGGGTAATTTAGTAAATTTTCATTACCTGATTTAATGCTGGAGTTGAAGAACCAATGCTATTTCTGGATTCAAGAGGTAGATGAAGGGGTGTAGTAGGTTCTTCATCTTCGTCAGCAACGCAAAGATTTTCTAAACTTCGCGTGCCATTTCTTGCAATAGACGCTCGATGAGGATTGGATTTATTAAACTCGTTAGAGATAGGTGAAACGATTGGCGTCATTTTCTCCATACTTGTCCGCTTCCCATTTTGGGGAGTCACCAACACTGACACTTCAATAGGAGGGGGAGGCTGCCTAGAATTGTCTAAACTAAGTCTTTCTTTTCTATGAATATGGTCATGACCTTTACTTGTTGATGGTAAATCACAGGTTTCTCTTAAGCATTCACTTCCACACAAAATCTCCTGCAAGGATTTAGGATCTGCGTCGAAGGACGATGTTGACTTTCCAAAAACTTCTGAGTATTGATATGAGGCTAACCTATTATGACCTTCCCTATATGGGCTTCTTGATTGCATTTGCGACATCATTTCATTTTGAGAAGAAGGACTTCCATAGGAACCAATCCCACTATGACTTGATTTCCTTCTGGAAGACTGCGGTGATCTACTACAGTCTGCGGATTTAGGTTCTAAAATGTCATAAATTTGTGCACTGTTTCTATCACAATCATCTCTAAACCCAATTCCGGAATCACTATTGCTTGAGTTTGTGCTCTCTAGACGGGTCGATGCTTCACTTGGGGAACGAGGAGAAAGGTCGTCAGTAGGCCGATGTAATCTCACTATCCAAGTTAATATGTTATCAGCGGTTGCTGGAAACTCAGCACATTCTTGTAGTCCTAACACTTGCCCACTTTTTGACACCGATAAAGTCGTACAATGAATACCAAATGAGCGTGCTCGTTTTGAATGCTCAGAATGACTTAATAATTTAGGTTCCACCATAAACACATGACACGAGTAGCTTTTCCTAGAACCGGTACAAGTCACCAGTCCAAAAAATCTCCTGTCATCTGCATAAGCTCCACAGAAGGATATAATACTTGACGAGTAAAATGCAAGGGGTGGTCCATGTTGTACATTTTGGCTTGAACTAAATAAACTTATGCCGTTTGATTGAATCCTTAACAAAACGATACTTCTCACCTGCAAGTGGTATTACAAAAATTATAAATTAGTAAAATGCACCTACAATTAATCATGTTGTACCAATTAAAAATCATTTTAAATATTGTGTAACTTACCCGCTTCTCTATTCTTAATTTCTTAACACAAGCAGAAATGGCTTGGAGTCTTTTCTTTTCATGAACTTCCGGTATTTCAACTGAGCCAATGTACCCAACTACAGCCTGGTAGTTCGAGTCTAACGTCCCAACCGAAGTCGGACGAGAGGACTGACTGCTAAGGACTTTCTTTCCATTCCCATTATTATCCCTTCTTGTGCTACTTCCACTACTGCTGTGAGTATTAAACCGGTCATTACTTGTTGTAGTGGTGGCAGGGGAAAATTGTGGTGGTTTAATTAACTTCGTTTTCGTTAACGGAGCAAGCTTAGCAGAACTACTACAACTACTTCCAGAAGGACTTCCCAACTGACCGAACACGCGAATAATCTCCACATTGGGGTTCACAGTCCGTGAAAACGAAGAATTATTAGAGGAAGAAGAAGGCACATTTTGACCTCTTGGAGGAATTGCAGGGATGGGAGACTCATCATCACAAATATATGGAGGTCTAGGCACTCGTCTTGGCGTAGGCATTAGCGGATCCCAAGAGGAACGACGAGCAGAAGGTGAGGAAGTTTGACGAAGAGAATCCGGAGATTTTGGGCACTTGATTGGAAGCTTCTCTTCTGATGAAAGACCCAAGGACGGAATTTTATATGTATGCTTTTTAGAGTTTGTAACAGTCTTATTAACGGGGCGTGGACGATGTGGATATTTTGGTCGTGTTTGTTGATGCTAAGGAGAAAGTCATGCCATGTTTTAGCTTGCATTTGTGCCATTCAAATAAACAATTACCACTTGGCTGCCAATAGTTTAAATCAATACATGAAAATAATATGTGAAGAAAAAATATGCAAACAACCTACCTGGAAACATTCATCATCCGAACTTTCACTAAAGTATGAATCCGCCACGTGCAATCTAAGCAGTGCTGTACATGCGCCAATAATGCTGACCACGTCGTCATGAGCCAAATGTGAAACATCTTTCCCATTTACCCCCACAAGACAATTCCCTGGTCGAAGTCCTGCTCGATCTGCTGGGCTCCCGTCAACAATGCAGCGTAACAAACAAGGCTTCTGCCCAGAAATTGTGAAACCATAACCCATGGAGCCCCGAAGTAGTTCAACGACACGTATACTTCCACGGTTTAGTCCGGTAAGGGATGATCCAGGTACGTTATTTGTAGGTGTTGACCTTTTCTTTCGTCTCCTCATCCCATGATGAGGGACTGGAGATGGAGAACTTGATATTTCCATTTCTTCTTAAAATAAATTCCCTAACCTATTCATTTCACTTTACTGTTTCGTCGTTCACCAACATCACATTGTTTTCTCAAATTACATTTTTGCTATAAAACGTAAAATAATGTCATGTAAAGTTGTAGGGGATTGCATATTATTGTTTGAAGGACAATGTTTACTGTATGGTATTTAAAAGAGTGTTATTGCACTTGTCAAAGAGTGATATGGTTGAGCGGAAGTGTTGATGGTGTAAACATGAGAGTCCCTTCTCTCAATTAAATATTTTCTCTTTAATTATCTGAAAACAAACAAATCATTTTATGTGTTATTAACACGGTGTTACGCCCATTTCAATGTTACTAACCTGCTATCAAAATAATATTAAACTTTAGAATCTAAATGTTATATAAAGTCAGTGAAAATTCAACTATTGAAATCCAACCGTTATGAATAATGTCCATAAAAATTATTTCGCTTCGGAAAACAAAAATTTTAATGTTTATTAGACCGATATTATGCAAAAACGAGCTTAAAGCCAGTGCTATCAATAACAACAATTTTGCATGCAGATAGTTAAGTATCTTTAATTCTTAGACCAACATCTTACATTTAAAAAATTGCCATTATTGGTCATCATCATTAATTATCATTAATACAAAAATCTTATAAAACAAATATTATGCGGATTTTTTGCATGCATACTATCTGTCTGGGTATTCGCTCGCATATTCCCTCTGTGCGGATCGAGTAAATATACTGCACATATATGTTAATTAAACTTTGGCAATAAAATATTTACCCTGCTTGAGCTGCATTTTAAATTCAACAACTATCCGCATGCAATCAAAAATAATTTATTTTTGAAATACATTCATTTATATGCGAATGCAAGCAACATACAACAAAGTTTTTCACTTCTACGCACGGTGTCAAATGACAGAAGAATAATGACACGCAATCATTGAAATAAAGGTATGTGTATAAGCAAGCCAGTAATGTATCACCAACTTCCTGCAATTTCTTTTGCAATATAAAACAAAGATAATGTGATTACTCATCATTAATCATAAACACCATTATTATTCCCACAAATCACATCACATATCACACGACAACTGCAAGATGATGATTTTGATGGGATGGGGGGTAGAAAAGTAGAAACAAAGCAATCAATTCACAGGCACCACCTCCACCAACTCCTTTCTTGTCTTCTCTTTAACTCTAGTCATGTACTCACAACACATTTAAAATAAAATTATACGCTATTTGTTTCACATATCCATTTATTAACGTTAAAGTCTGTATTTAGCAAATGCCAAATTGAACGTTAAGTTAAAGACTTATTCTTTTCTTCATTGTTGGTAAATGACAACGTACGGCGAGTACCAACAATATCAACTACACCAGAAAAGTTTTGGCATTAGTGTTTAATCATGTATGAGAAAATGAACGTTAAAAACATGAGACAAAGCTCTTGTCACAAGACACATTAGTAAGCCACTCATTTTCTCAATCTTTTTTTGAGTTCTGCAACCGTCAACGCTCAAGCTGTTCAGACGTTTGAATTACAAATCAATTTTATTATTTATTGTTGTTTAGTCGCTATCTTTGTTGCTATTTCTTTCTTCAATTACAGCGAGTAACACAAATACAATTAAAATTGTCAGGTAAGAAAACAATCTGTTCAAAATTGAAAACGTAACTTTGACTTTGTGCAGAGCTGTAAAATAATGAAACTTTTGTTTTATTGCAACTTTTAGATTGTAGATCTGCTTAAAAACACTTGTGAACTAAATTTCAGTCGTTTCAACTTTCTTTCCAGGTTATTACTGATGATGATTTTAGAAGTACATATGTCAGGGGAGTGCGGTTTGTAGAGTAATTAATGATGAATGTGCATTTGCATGATCTAATTTCCATCATCATGAGAAATATAATGGGAAAAAATTCTACTTTGTGTTGGATGACTGCATATTACCAAGTTAGCTAAATCTGTGCAACTTATCAACGATAGAAGTCGACGTTTGCTTTGTGCTAATAATAAAAGTACTATAAGCCAGAACATTATCTATTTGCCGTTTATGCATACTTTATTCTTTCATTGTCACCATTTTTGCAAAAACGCTTTTAAATAAACTTTTTCGCGTTATTTGCATTTCTGGCATTATTCGTTCTGCAAGTTATTAACATTTTAAGTAGGTAAAGCAATTCTGATTTCTATCTAAAAAACTGCAATACTTGCCTCGCCTCGTGTACCGTAAAAGCAATCGTGTCACACAATCGCAATACAATTCCTTTTTGTTTATTTATGCACTGCATAAAAAGAAACGTGACAAAAGATGTACTCGAATCTTACTATCTTTAAATGCATACGGTTAAAAACAAAAAAAGGTCTTTTTCGATAACACATCTTTACCACACGTGGGTGGTTGAATTTTGGAGGAGGTGAATAGATCAAATATCTTTTTCCATTATTCCATCATCATTATCATATAATCAGCAGCACTATCCAACAAGGTTCGGTACCTATATGGTTAACCAAGCAGAGTAAATGCGCAATAAAAATTCCAAAATCATCATTCTTGGGAAAAATCCACAAGACGCGTAGTAGTTTGCAAATGTTTAGAACTAAAGTGAATCGACTTTTACACTACCCTTGTTCCTTGTAAATAGTGGCAAGAAGGCAAAAAGTAAAAAATATTTTTAAGCCGTTTTTGCAAGATAAAAAAGGAGCAGCATCACGCCGCCAGTACCTGTTGCAAGTTACTTCACAGGAGAATTCGTAGAAAAAACGAGAGAGACACTTCTTCATATATTTTGTCATTGTCATTTAAAATGTGATTTTTATTGTAATTTCTTCATTTTGCCTGGTATGACAGCGACCAACCAAATCAATTAGAAAGTCCTATTATCATGGTTGGTTTACCTGAATATGTTTTTCTTGTTTTTCATTAAACAACATTCAGCCTCATCATCAACAACCACTCTTTCTCATATACCTCTTTTGCCCTTTTTCTTGTAAAAAGGTTAATTTAAAAATCATTTTAAAAAATACCTGCACATGAACCTTCTGCTTAAAATATTAAACAATTTCAAGCACACGGGCTCCACAACCGTGGGGGATGTGGGGGATATCGTCCCCCACAGATCAGCGCTGTCCCCCACAAAAAATTTTTAAACTGTGAGCTAACATTAAGATTTTGAACAGGTTAAGCATCAAGAATACAATTTTTGAAGCGGCCTTCGGCCGCTATAATTCCAATTACATATCAATTTCAATGTTATTTTCTCAAAATACATAAAATATTAACGAATTTTACATAAAATTATGCACATTTAAGGAAG
>JAANSO010001623.1:0-16220 GCA_036507315.1 Lepidocyrtus fimetarius | reverse complement strand
GACTGATAGTTTTTGAGCAGACAATAGACAGACAGACAGGGATGAAAGGGTTGATGTGAATATTGAATGAAAGAAGAAATGCACCGAATATTTTGGACTGGGAAGAGTTCAAAACCAATTCATTTTTTGCCAGCATTTATATGAATCCCCGGAGTCAATAACAGCGATAACGAAAGACTGGCTGGACGGAAGTTTGAGGTGTTCACAATCAGTGGAATTAGTTTTTGTAGGCAGCAACAACGTTTTAAAGAGACTAGAGATAATAATGCAAGAGGCTTTCGATTTCACCAGCGAAAAAAGGAAGGGGATAAGAAGAGTCAAGCCAGGAAGATTAATGGAATGTTTACGATACCGCAGCGTGTTATAAGAAAACATATTATGCAGCAAATAATGATACTGCAATTGAATAGTTCTGATATTATGTAATAGTGAATCTGCTTTGCTTACATTCGATTAAAATTTACAAGGAGTCTTTGGACAGGTACATTCATCTCAAGAGATCAATAAATGATTGACTGACTATATTAAAAAATTCAGAAGGGGAGAAGTGCGTTTGTTTTATCTGCTTTGATTTTGGTAATGTTTCTGGTTTATCTTTTTTATGCCTACTATTTAAATACCGCTTTACAATAGAAAATGGTAAAATGTAAAGGAAGCTTTATTGATAAAGATGACACGAAATAATTTATTATTATTATTTATTGTTTTATTATAAATTCAACTTATGACTGCTTAGTGTGGGGCCTACTTTGTGAATATTCTGCGGTAGTAATGCTACTCCTTCAACTTACGATTAGGTTTTACATACCTTGGCTAGACAAGCCGGCCGGCTTCGTGTTTTCCCCATGACATGCCACATATGGACGTTTACTAATGTAAGTAGAAAAATTCAACCAGCAAACGCGTAATTATATAAGCTTTGAGAATTTTGGTAAACAATGACTATGCGTAAATTATGTTTGATAGCGCAAATGGAAAATTCCGGTTGTGATGACATGAAATCAAATTTGATAAGAATTGTGCATATATTTTTTGGTACATGAATCAAACAATAATTTGAAAAGTACCATTTCTTTTCTGTTTTTGTTAAATTTACTGTGATTATTTAGATTTTATCTGTGTTGTACCTGGCTATGTAACACTTACAACATTAGTAAATATTTGTGTCTACTCAAATAAAATGATTTTTACTTTTTTATTTATTACGCTACGTATGTATTAGTCAAAGTAATTCAGTAAATTGGTGTTAACAGGTATTGTGAGTTATGTTTCATGTTTACTAGAAAGTAACAACAGATTTGATCAGTACTAGGAATTACAATAGGAAAGTATATGAATCGCAAAAATGGATGATTTAAACAATGTGGGAATGAAGGACCTTGAATGGGTCACATATTTGATCTTGACATTTCTTTTCATTTCTGATTTTGATACGAGCAAGTACGAACCGCGGAAATAAATATTATGCTTCAGCAGAGCCAGCGTCCTCCCAAGAGTCCCGGCACATCACGCTCTTGTTTACAAACAACGTGGCATAGGTATGCACCCTTCTACAGGACGCTATAAATATAGTCATAATATGTAAAAGTAATAAGCTGGCGTTAGTATTGGAATACGAACGTTTACGAACTTAATGTTTCATATTTTATGACTGCTTGTTAAATTATATAATTGGCACGTAGAGAAGTATATACTTCCCTTCTAATGATGATGGAGTGTATTATTTTCTTTTTCATATTTTATGACTGCTTGTTAAATTATATAATTGGCACGTAGAGAAGTATATACTTCCCTTCTAATGATGATGGAGTGTATTATTTTCTCTCTATAAAATTCGCAGTGCTCGGAACAATTATATGCCACAATTTATGTTGTTGCCCTATAATAATTTTCCTCTGCCCATGTTTTTATTTTCCTTTATTAGTTATCCTGTCATTATTCTATTCTGATGAAAGTCAAGTTCATTGCTAGTAAGCTAAAAGGGACAAAAGCTATTTTTGTACAGTTCTTGGATTGCAATGCTTTGGCTTTAACATGCCACAATTGACAATAAAAACTATTTTCACAATATTTACTGCAAGAAAGGGAAGCAACAAAATACGGTACAAGCAATCCAGTACAAAAATACCTTATAACACAGTTTACATAAGAAATTTTATAGTTTATATGCACTAAAAAACATGCTGAAAGTACATGCCGATGCCTGAAGTCACAAACAATTGCCAAAGACACCAAATCTGTAATTTCCAGAGCGGAGAATTTGCGTATAGAAAAGGTTTACTTGTTAGTTTGATGTTCATTTAAATTTAGATATAATTAATTTTGCTTTCACATTTAGATTAATTAAGATTTAAATTATATTCTGAAATGATATGTATGCCATCGTGAGAATTTTGTTGGCCATTATACTGAATGTCACGTTAATACTCTTCTTTTTTTGTACCACTGCACTTTTCAACTAGAATGTAATACAATCACCACCGGTAAAGAAAAGTGGGAAGGGACCTGATATTGAATGATGGAATGGAATAAAAGGAGAAACATGCACAAAAATCACGAGTTTGTGATGAGATCTGATCTAGATTTATGCTAATAACTTTTTCATGATTTGGCTCCGTAATTCTGTATAGTATCTTTTTCTACCTAAAATACAAAACATGGCACATCGGTTGGCATTTATGTAAAGATAAGACTTTGAATTGTTGTAATGTGATACGAGTGTTTCTTAGCTAGTTTTGCTGTGTTCGTCCGTTTTCCTGTCAATTGCATAAATCATCCTGTAATATTGCATTGCAAGTTTTAAAAGATGTAAAAATTTGATTATAAAATGGTGTGGTGGGGAGGAGGAAAGGGTGAGCCCAAGAATTTCTTGGTAAGCCCCTCCCTTGTCCTTGTTTTTGGTCATGATGAGAAAGAGGACCATGCATAATACAGTCTAACTAGACTGGAGGTGTCGAATTTAAGTAATTTTTATTTTATTTATCACACTTTGTACAAGTTACTCCAAGGGTTAAGACCGTTAAGACTACAAGAACCTTTTAACATATTTTTGATGTATTGTTTTGAATACTCCAGGTTTCCATCTCAAAGGACCTGAGGGATAAAAACAACCGCTTTTCCTTCTCAAACGTTCATGTATTTTAAAACTAGTAAACTATATTTGCACTTGTAATAAGGAAGTAATATAGGAAAATTTACAAATTTTTGTTTCCAGTTTAATTGCTTTCGCCTTCTCTGATTATCTTTCTCCTTTACGATAAGATAAAACTGTAAATCCTATTAAATGCCTTACATCATCACTATACTATTCTTGACCACTACTTTCATGTCGTCAGCCAGTGCACTGCAACAAGCATTCATTTTTTATTATTCAGTTATTTAGTGTATTTATTTATGCTCAGGGGAAAATTCAAGAAACAGTTTAATAGAGTTGATTAGTAATAATAAAATTAATACGTGACCAATTTATAAAATACCAGAGTTGTAAGGAAGGATGGGGACCGTGCAGGAGAAATTGCCAGATTGTTTGAGCCGGTAAAACAGAGATTGATATTGATGGAATCTACCAAGCCCTATTTAATTTGTATAATACTTGTACTAATTACTAATCAGGCTTCAGGGCTATCTTTCAGATAAAACAATCAGATTTTTAACGTTGACCGTTTTCGTACTTGTGCTAAACTCACTATTATTCTAGTTTTCTTTCTATGATTGCAAATTTTCTGTTTATTTTGTGGTTTCTTTGATGTGATAGAAAACGTTGAGGTTACAAAGCAGATTGCATTTCTGAAATTTAAGATTTGTACTTGTTGTGTCATGTGTGTAATCGATATGATATTGATGACGCGCAAAATGAGACGGTGTCAACAGATTCGTTAACAAATCTAGATTCACAGGGCAGGTCTCCGCGGTAAAACAGAAAGGAAAATGAGACACCGCAACTTAATCAAATTTCTATATCTATCTTTGAAGTCAGCATTTAAACTCCACTACCATGCAAGGTTAAACAAACCCACCATAATTAGCGCTATTCAATGAGATAAACAATTTTCTATGTAACATGTATCCCTATTTTCCAATAATCATAACAATTTTCTTCATAGATTTGCCATCTTCCGACTTCACAAAGATTGCATTGATGTAGATTTATTTATCACGACTTTTTAAACTTTGAATCGAGCTTAATGATATATTGGACAAGGATTCTAAAGTTTAAACCTAAGAATGGACTCAAAATCTTGAAACAAAAATGAAATACCTGTATTGACCGTGGTACATGTAATCAATCAGTCAAGATTGCGGTTCTTGTATATGTTTGCATGATGGATTGGTTAAAGTAATGAGATAATTTGACGTAAACATTTATTATCCAATTTTAGAGAATGCATTTTTGGAAATATAGCATAAAGAATTATCATTAGTTATTAGAAGGTTTTACAAATAAATCTATGAATCGTTTTGCAATAGTAAAGCTTTTAATATGGCAGCTCTGAATAGAATATCTTACATGTTGTGATAAATGGTACTTTTCTGTCTGTATTCAAATTTCAAGCTGCTAAAAATATCGTCGAAATATGAATAACTTTAACGCCAATATATTTACTAGTACTTTGCTTGGCAGAGAAAAAAGGGAAAACTCATACAAGTCAATGTTCCAAACTGTTTTTGTCTGCTTCCTTTTTGGACTTTTATGTTTTCATTTCAACTTGACTGGAAATTTGAACATGTTTAGCATAAGAAACGACAGATTGCTTGTTCAAGATGTTTCTCCTTTCAGGTTTTCGACAAATTCTAAGATTTGCCGTTATAAGCTTTAATTTGTCTCTTAGAATTAACGGACAGCTATAAATAGAATTAAATAACCCATTCCAACTCATTTTTGCCAGGTTGAGTGTCCACGCTTTAATCATCTGCAAAACATGCCTCTTTTAAACGAACGTATTGGAGTGCGAATGTAATGCTACAAATCTAATAAAACCTATTCAAGATTTTTTCATAGATGCTCAACAAACCGAACAAATTTCAGATATTTTTATGTTTTACTTAAAGATATTGACATCTGTTCGTGGATCTAATTATAAATAAAATGTTCCCAGGAAATGAATACTTTATCACAATGCTAAACCATTAGTCCGTGTCATTCCTAGTGATGAAGACATAAGGATGAATTTAGGACATGTATATTCTTTGTAAACTACAATTTTTGTTACTTGTCCTGGAAATTTTACTTGTCACTTGTACCATACCGAGTCTTTTGATTGTCCGCGTATGAGGCGGAAATAATGTCTATCCTTTTCTTTCAATCATTAAATTCCAGTCCAATAATATGAATAACCTAGTTAGATTTATGCTACTTAGAGTTAGTATGATGTAAGTTTATTAAAGCCGTTGACGTCTGTTTCATCGTTTAGAAATGTAACATCCATTAACCTGTCATCGTCACATTTCAGGTTCTAATTGAAACATTCTCCAATAACATCTTTAATAAAATACTTAACATGAATAAATATTATTTGAGTTTGTTATTTAAGGTATCGCAGTACGTTTGCAACTTCGTATTTGGGTGCAATAAAGACGGAAAGTGTGAAAAAGTTTTCACGTAGTCACAATCAAAGATTTGCCTGGATTATTTTTCACATTGTCATGTGTTTCCCGTTCCCACCCAATCTCTGTTTTTAATACTTAACTTATTCATGTAGAACATTGCAGCTACTACAAGAAAGAGTTATCAATTCGAAGCTTACATTCGGCTTTTGCAAAGAAAGATTCTTTATCTTGGTCTACTACCCAGTCAAACCTTTGCAACGAAACATTTATGTGTTTCAAAAATTAAGTTGTATACCAAAATCTTAACATTTGATAATTTAAACATGAAAGTGCGTATGCTTACGATGATGACAAAGACTTCTTGTTTTCCTTTTCCCAGGCTTGTCTTTCATGAAATTGTAGAAAAAATTGGTATTTTAAAGCAGACAATAAAATAGGAAAGAAATGCGTTTTACGAGCGTAAGCAAAAAATTTGTGTAAAAAAACATTTCCCAACACGGCAATATAACCAATGAAAGAGTAAAATACAGTACTTACACTTACTTGTACTTTGTATGAAAATGAAGGAAAAACTATGATATAATGATTTTGTTCATCGTAAAATCTGCAAAAACATCTTTATTCTGTCATTGTGTAAGAAAATTACATTGTAAAGCGATAGGCAAGGAAGTCAGCGTTCAAATTCGAATAGTCATTCTGATGGAGGCATCAGTTTCAACCGTTTACCCTACTATTGCACAATTGCTGTATTATTACATTACAACACATTTTATGAAAAATGTGGATATCTGTATTTACTTCCAGTTTGCTTGCTCACAATAGAAATTCAGTTTTAGTATTACCTATATTAAATATGAGCTTAATCTCCTTGCTTGTATTGATTAAGATTTCATTAATGCTCCAAATGTTCAATAGCTATACTTTTATCAATTATTCCAGGTGAAGCTTCTATTATGGAAATTCTTTCTTAAAGCTATATTAAATTAAACATTAAATGGATTAAAATAATCAGCTTTCACTTTCATTTAAGCATACGATTTGATTTGCAAAAAACGGTCCAAGCGTTAACATAGTTGACATATTTTAGCAGAGAGCAGGGTTTGAATGGAAAAGCAGTGATGTAGCTGCTGAAGCCCATTATTTTCAACTCAGCTCACAGCATTTTGTTCTCGTGGAAAGCCAAAATTCAACTGGCTTTTTAGCGCACGTAGCCACCGACTATATACATTATTCGAAAAACTATGTTGAAGTTGAGGAGGAGTAGTTTGCCATGCAAGAAAAAATGAACAATGCGATAATACTAGCTGGGTTTGCTTATATGGATATGCCATGTTATTTACTGATGAAGAGAGCATCGTTAGACCAAACTACTTTGAAAAATCGGGGAGGAAGGCAAGATTTGGCCAAGGTGCCCTTGGCATTGGTTTCACTTCTACTTCCCAAACATAGCGCGTTCCATGCTTTATATAGATTATTATTATTATTCAGCATATTATTATTTTCAAGTGTTTTACTCACTCTATATCCACCTTTACATGTATACTTTTTGGCTTAAATATATGCAGTTTTAGCAGAAAATTGCTCGAATATGTATGTAATTTGATTTGATCATATATATAGCAGAACTGTCAATAAAATGCATATAGTTTGTTTGATATGCTGCATATTTTCATATTTCATCGTGTATGATATAATAACAAATAAAAATCTATACTTCACTTCATATCCGCATGCTAGGATTGTGATTTCCCTTTCTATAATATATAATACTATACTAGTCAGCTTAAAGGTGAGCAAATTTGCTTTTTCGATATCCTGTATGCACAAAAAGAAACGAAAAGCATATAATCAGCAATAAACGGAAGAATAAAATGATATTTTACCTAGAATGCATTTTTTATGTTAAAATGCATAGAGAAATTTGGATTTTTTACAAGAAAACTAAATGATGATGTTATGGTCCATGCTGAGTGATAATGATATGAAATATAAAATCAAATAAGTATATGTATCCCAGAATGCATTTTTATGTTAAAATGCATAGAGAAATTTGGATTTTTTACAAGAAAACTAAATGATGATGTTATGGTCCATGCTGAGTGATAATGATATGAAATATAAAATCATATAAGTATAATATATGTGTTGCTATTTTTGACATTCAGAACCAAATTAATTATTATTCAAGTATTCGTATCTTTGCAAGTATTGTCTTAAATTACAATCAGTTATGTATACCTTGTTTAAATTAAGGATTAGATACCAAGATACCGTACACGCACCTGACTGATCACTGCAACAAAGACGAGACCATTTTGGAACTAATCTAATAACAGTTGAGTTAATAATAATAGTAACATGAGTTCATATTTACAATGTGACAGACACTTTGATCCAGCAGGATGTATAATAGAGAATTTTGTAAATTTGTACATCATCCTGTTAGCTTTTAGATAAATGCTAAATGTAAATGCCGACGCTGACATTAACGTTTGTTATAATAGCGCGTATAAAAATACTGTATCTGAATCTCTTTTTAAGAATTATCTCTATTCGAATCGAAGATATTATTAACCAGAATAATATTTAACTGAAAATCGAAGTGAAATTATCTAATTACTGAATACCGTATTAATTGCATTAACTGAGAGTTTAGGGGTCCAATTGAGTACTGAAATAAAAATTGGAGATTTATGTATATTATTTGTCATTGTCCTGCTTGATATACCTTTTAAAACATTCATTAATTTTTGTTTAAGTTTCTTAACCATTATGCACCATGTTTCAATAGTTAGTTAATATTGACTAAACATTGAGGATAGCTTACATTTAAATAAGCTGGTACAACAACTCTTTATAACGCACTAGATTTTGTCGCTTATACATAATTCATTTAAGTACAATTGAATTTTGGGTCAAGTTAAACAGTAAGTTTTTGTTAACATGCAAATTCTACTAAACTACCACAAGTTTTCTTACATTGATATTGTATTTTACTTCATACCAGTCACACCTATTCTTGCTTAAATTGAGTAAGTGGAGATAAACAAGAGTTTGGTGGGTCTTCAAGGCTTTTTAGAATAAAACAAGCCACCATTAATGAAATTATTAAACTTAATTAAGCCGTAGGCAATTAAAATCCATCTATTCATTGGAATAAAATCAAATATATGAACGTTATTTTTAATTAGGACGTTTGGAAGATTTAGGTACTCTGGAGGTATTCCTGGAAGACGTAGAAAGTTCTCGCTTGGCATCGTAGTAGCCTGATTGATAACCCGCCATATACCAAGACATGAGTAATGCAGGTAGTTCACCTCTGCCAAAGTCAAACTTTCCATCCCTTTTGGAAAGACTCAGTGGCATTGGTGGGACTGGAAACTTGAATTGTGGCATGGTATTGTTAAAATTTTCCCAGTCGCCATTCGTCACGCTCGTAGCAGCTTCTGGTGGTCCTTCCTCCGCAGCTTCAGAATCAATATCAGATGATGAATCAATAGTTGCTTCAGCTCCTGATGGAATGGCACTACTATCAACATTGTCAATTGCTTCTGACTGACTGATGAAGCTAGAAGACTTTCCGGTGCTCCCCTTTGTGGGAATTTTTAATTTATTTGACAATTTGGATGCACCGACTCGTGGTGTCGAAGCCAGTAAAGGTACATTTAGAGCTGATGCGTCTACCAGAGTTTCTTCCAAATCCCTGTCTCTGCAAATTGACTCAGAGTAATTGTTGCACATTGACGATGTCAAGCTAATGTTTGAAATGCGATCAATATCAACCGTTCCTCCATTACTGAGATTTTGATGATAAATGAGAGCACTTCGCCTTTGTTGATCTCGAGATTTCTTTCCATGTGTGGTTTTCAACTCAGCCAAAGTCTTGCGCTCCTCGTTCCCATACCCTGATTTATAAAAACATTACTGTTACTACCATTTTTGCATTAATTTTTAATATAAATGAATTACCGATGAATCTGACAATGCAACACGGGCCTTCAATTCCGACGATTTTAGCTTCGTATTCCTCACCATCCTCAGAATAAAGAGCTCTGCAAGGAGAGCCCACAATCCAACTTCCAACATCTAACAACGCTGGAGAAGCTCTTAATTTCTCTGGTGGAACAGGGAGGGCAGCAATAGGAACTGCCAGTTGCTTATCATCAGACACACTGTTAGCATCTGCGACCGATTGCCATGGACCTGGGCCAGGTGTGTCTTCAACTCCATTCCCTTCTTTATTAGCTTGAGTTCTTCTCCAGCTCTTCACTGCTTTGTCATACGCTCGAATCAACTCCGTGTCATCCCATGCGTCACCTTCTCCAAAACCGGCTCCCTACACCAGAAATAAAATTTGATTGTAAACTTAATCACGGGAAAGGAGAATCAAATGCAAAATTAAAACAAATTGTAAAATTACCATTAAATTTGTTCCAGATGAAGTAGACATGATATCTGACGCCCGTCTCTTCCGGTTTATTTAAACTGCAAATCCTTCACAATCTTGTTTA
The DNA here is from genome assembly GCA_036507315.1 of Lepidocyrtus fimetarius. Classification (NCBI taxonomy): domain Eukaryota; kingdom Metazoa; phylum Arthropoda; class Collembola; order Entomobryomorpha; family Entomobryidae; genus Lepidocyrtus; species Lepidocyrtus fimetarius. The sequence continues at coordinate 6,162 of JAANSO010001623.1, read as the reverse complement.
ATGTTGGCACAGTTCCACTGAATTTGTTAATTTTCACAATAATTAAGCTGAAATTACTAGCCAGCACTAGCTGGAGTTTACTTTAATTATTAATTAAAATTTAATCACATCACAAAAAATCACGCAATTTTACAAGAAGAGAAGAAATCCATGCTTTTACGTTGAATCCAGTCAGAAAGAACTTCCAAAAAAGCATTTCTCATTCCTTGTCAAATGCATTTTCATCATTTTGTCAACTCCAGAGAAAAATGTATTTCGTATTCACTTTTTCTTACCTTGAGACGAAGGACAAATTTCAAATCCCGGCAGTACAGCTGGATCAGTGGGGCATATTGAGAACGTGTAATGTGTTACTTGCTCTGCAATACAAGGAACTTGTGAAAGGGTAGATTCGCCTTTGTTCATAAAAGCAAAAGTTTTGCAATGCAGACGCCTGCCAAATGTGATGATATGATGAAGGTGAAAAGGACTCCAGTGCCCCTCCACAGACAACAAGAAAAACTCCTCCAAGAGAAATTAACAATTCCTCCAATATTTCCAGCTCCACAATTACAACTACAGATTGCTCTGCAAGTGAAAAGCCAAGAACGTTTTTAACAGGAATATTGCTTGGTGGAATTTATTATGAAGAAAGCAATTGAGCTTATTCTGTCTATTCCAGTAGTAGATAGATAAGCTAGTCATAATTTGCTTTCCCATTTAAAATGTAGTTAGAAGGAAATTAGAAGATACTAAACAAACATTCAGGTTTAAATTCTCTTTAACTTTATGATCCCTACTAATTAGGGTGTGTAAATAGATCTACGGGAAAACAAGCTAAGAAATTATTCCAAATTGGATTCATATATAAGCTTTCTTTCACACATACATCTAGTTTTGGTTTTGGAACCAAATTTCCATATTAATGCTCTCTTAATGCCATCCGCTTTTACTCCAATTATCATCACATTATACAAACATCGGTTTGATGTTTTGGAGGGAGTAATAATGACGAAAAGGAGCATTATACCTCGTTGCTAAAATTCTTGGATTCAATCTCCACGTGCCTTTCCTTATTATATTTTAATACCCAATTTCACTCCATTACTTTAGGCATTTTCCATAATATTCAACTCCAACCTTTCTCTCGCAGTCTTTAATTGCTTACACGAAATCTCTTTTCAAATAATCCTTTAAAACACAAAACCGCATTAAATTGCCAAAGTTTGCATTACTTAGGTACTTTATATGGGGCTCATTCGATTGCTTTGGGGCAAAAGTATTTTAATTGCGAGCATAAGCATAATTATTCCGTATTTGTTTCTGTTTGAAATGGAAGGCTCTACGTATAGAGATTTTGTGTTAGGATAGTTTTATAGTTAGAGTTTTAATTCAATCTACATAATTTGCAAATGGAAATTCAACAAAAGGATATTAAATTGTTTGATGTAAGTAACGGAAAGAGTCTAAAATGTATTGTTTCCTTTTACTTTACAGGAAGCGAACTTTCAAACAGGTTACGGTTTGCTAAAGGAATTTTAATGGTCTTAATTTTGTTTTGATGTGCAAACCAATTTGAGACTTTTCTTCTCATTGCTAAACCAAATCTTCTTTGTATTTCAGCATATTAATTAATAATAACTATTTAGTTTTTTATAAAGAGATTACCAAATCACCATACTCATAACTACATAATATATTTTGGCCTTGAAGTGGTTTTAAATACCTAGTTAGGTTTGTTTGACTTTTAGATAATTATCTAATTCATAGCTAAATCATGAAATTTTGCCTTTAATGCGTTGAAAATGCGTTCATGTATATGTGAAATTGGGAGCCCAAGGCTTATCTTGTTTACTAAATGCTTAATTAATATTTTCGTTTTCCTAGCTTTTAATATTAAAAACAGGTGTGTGAAATGAAAAACAAGAAATTAATTTGCACGCGTCGTTGGAATGTTTTTAAAATAAATATAACTAAATCAATATTATTGCCCCGTTTGCTTTACTTTTGTCAATTTCTAAATATACTTGATTTGAAGCCCTATAAGTTCTTATCGAAAATCTTCTCCAGCAAAGAAAGCAAAATAATTCTAAAATGCGTTGGAATTGGAAGATTAATTTTTAATACCAGCAAACAAATGAAAAAATCACGGGAAGAAAGCAAACAAAAGATGTAGCTTAAAGGGTAAAGTTATGACCTTTTTGATTTTTCTAGCAATATGGAAAGGATTGGTGATTAAAAGTTTTTCTTTATCTTTAAATTTGAATGCATTTCACACTCTAGTTGATCTACTGATTGATTTCCTATTTCTAAAGATGATTTCTATAAGGTGACACTAAAGATTTAAGGACAAAGGATCAAGCTCTAGTATTTCATCTTATTGGTTATGTTCCTAAATAATATACTTTCTTTGTTCCAATAAACTTTTTATAATATAAGCATGTCTTGTTCGTCATCTTAAGTTAAAACTTTTAAATTTCCTGAATTTCATATTCAATTTGGATGCCCTAGTTTTTGGATAAAATCAGTAAAATGGAAAATAACAAGAGATCTTTTGTTCTATATGCAAACACTTTGTCAATCCTGAAATAATGTAGAAAAGATCAAAACTTTTTTGCAAAGTAAAATCACATGGGTACTCATTTTTTGTTTCCATTATATTTTGAATCGTAGTTGATACCTGTATTTACGCAAACTAACAACAATAAAATTGCAAGCTTGAAGGTTGACACTTCAAACATTATAGTTTAGAAATCTGTTCGAAGGAATGTCATGTATAGTAGAAATAAATGTATCAGAGTACCTAATAGTATCAAGCAAAAACAAAAAGACAATGGATTCATGTCAAAAAGCTTTATTCATAATCTTGCGAATGGTTTTAAAATTAATTCCTATTTCTTTAATTTGAAACTATAAAGTGATATTTTTTCTTAACCCCTTTGATCATTTTGCAGAAACTTTGATATAAGTTATATTCAACTGTATGCATTGTTATTGCAGTACTATTCCATCAGCGTAGAATTTTAAAGCAAAGTAGATCAGAAGAAAAGACAATGAGCATGAGTTCCTAGAAGATCTTTTGTCGATCATCATCACATCAACATCGTGATGAGAAACTCAACGAATAGCAGTAAATCACAAGAGTACTAGCTTGAACAAATATGTATTAATTTAGCGGTGACTTTAACTTTAACAACACCGTTCTGGAGGACTTTTGCTTTCATCCCTCCCGTCGCGTCAGTCATATTTACTGAATTTCATTCATAGAATTGTTATTCACATACAGTGTAATAGCGCAAACAGACCGATGGACAGACTGATGTATTCTGTTCTCTATTCTAAGCTTTCATTTACTTTCACTGCCTTTAACCCAGTAATAAAACAAGTTAAAACAAAGCAAAAAAATCTTCATTTTGCCTTTTTGTATCTTTAAATGTTTACTAAAAGCATAAGGTTTAATCTAAACTCACTAATTTTTAAAAGAACCGCAAAAATTTTTTCCGTGACAGAAAGACAAACAGACAGAATAAGCAGATTATATATATAGATAGTGTAATAGTGCAAACAGACCGATGGACAGACTGATCTATTCTGTTCTCTATTCTAAGCTTTCATTTACTTTCACTGCCTTTAACCCAGTAATAAAACAAGTTAAAACAAAGCAAAAAAATCTTCATTTTGCCTTTTTGTATCTTGCAAAAGTCATGCGAAAACGAGACGCAAACGAATCTATAAAGAAGTGAAAACCAGACAGCCAGTTTGCCATTAAACTACCAGAGTATTCTCAGTATTCTGTTAAGAACAATTTCTTTTGAAAATTATTAAACAGAAACTGTCTGATAATTGCTGTGAAGTAACATGTTAGCAAAGATCATTATAAAGTTTGAAAACATGTTTTATATTTCAAGCTAAACTTTGCTTAAAATGATAACAAAAATAATGAAAGATGTAGCAACGGCTGGTTATTGCTTTCTGACCTCATTAACGATTTTTTATATATTAGTTATATATTTGCTAATGAACGGCAGCAATGCACACGCTAACAATTTTCAGTAAAACATAATTAATTTAAATTTGTTGCATGCACATTTCTCTTAAAATATTACAATTTATTCTTTAAAAAGACTTTCAAAATATTGCGTAAAATTTTTATTATGAAAGCATCCTTTTGGCCATTTACATAGTTCAAGTGAACAAATACTCGCCTCAAGGTATTCTATGCATGGGAACAGCACTTTCACCGTAATCCGCAATCCACAAATTTCAGTAGGCGTATCTAAAAGAAAACTGTTGCCTTCTGTATTGTCGAATCTTAATAAACAAAGCTGTCATAAAATAAAACTCTTTCAAGTTTTAACTTATTCTTTAAACTCGCCCACCACCATCCGTTGAAAGAATGCTTTCCAACATTTCTATTTCGTATTAAACTCGCAACAACAGCTGGACAAACTATTCAACATTTTCCAAGTTAAGCACGGTCTTTGAATATCAAATGAGGTGAGGCAGAAAAGTTTAGTTTCAAAATCTTCTCGTTTCCGTACCCATCTTCTTCTCTTTCATGATTTCTTTGATTGGATCCACTCTTCCAGAACGAGAGCAATTGTAAACTCTGATTGACGGGAAATATATAGAAAAATGCTTGAAATTATCATCCAAAACACAGAGTTTTGAAAATTTAAAGTTTTCTTCCTGTCTAATGTTTTATGTAGGTATATTAAATATTTTCAATGTATGGTTTTCTAAAGAAAATGTATTTTGCAAAAATTTAGAACAAACAAAAAATCATAAAGAATGACTAAAACTTTTGAGTTTTCAATAACTTGCCTGCTACATGCTGTCTACACTCAAAACTATATATGCTGAAAAGATTGCTTTGTTTGTTTTATTAATAATTCTACCGATACAGATTGATGTAACGTAGAACTCATGTTCAAATTCAAAATGAGATGCTTATTCATATTTTATTGAAAACATTCATGTTACCTATCATAACTTTCCACTCCCCTTCAAAGAATTTGCCAGCCAGCCTGACTGCATGGGATATCAACGTGAGCATTCCACCTACACAAGCACAGGTTTCAGGTAGCTCTGTAGTAGGAAATCAAAAGAAATTTCGGATGGGAAAGCGTTTTTATTATTGCAAAGCTCAAAAGGGTGGTACTGAGTCTGCTTCCCCTTCAGAATAGTTTCAGTCAGCGGCAAGTGAACTCCGCATGTTGCTTCCTCTCTTTCTCACATTCTCTCCAAATTAATAAAAACGAGATTTCTTCCTCTCAAGGCATCTTTCTTACTTTCTCTTCCTTTCTTTAGCTAAATGGAACGCAACATGATCTCTCCAAATTTTGGAAAAACCTCATTTCTCACAATTTTATATTCCTTTTATTCTGAATGCGCTCCAAAAATTCTTTAGACAGTATACAAAACTAGTCTTGATCGTTTTATTCTTCTTCCGCTTCCTTACTTTCTTTTACAATTTGATTTCCTTCTTACTGAGTTAATCTTCTGGCAGTCTGTAAATACAAATTCTCCTATTGCCCCGTGCTGAATATTCTTTGCTAGTACTTGTTCCAAGGTTAATTAAGATGGATATTCGCCTGGGGCAAGGTGCAATAACTCTTCCATCTTCATGTCCAAATTGAGTAACATTGTACGCGTGTTGTTAGCTTTGTTTTTACAACAAACATACATACCATAAAAAGAACCATCATAAATTCTACACAAAGTGCGTACCTCAATATTTCTTTTCTTTTGCAAGGCAGTGATTAGTTCTCTTTTTAAGGACAATCTAGAAACATTTAATTGTTGGTTACCTATTGCACAAACGAATCAAGCATTGAAAAATTTTAATTTTACATAAAGTGTTCTTCGAACAATAAATTTTCAAAACCGCTACATTTAAGTTTTAGTGTTGTAAATATCCAAAAACTAAGACTTTACCTATATGTTTAAATTACGTCACTAAAACCTGTCAAATACTTGCACGTGGAGGATTTTCAGTTAAAAATTCCCAAATTTACCCTCATGGAAGCTGAGAAACAGTTGGCTTTGGACGTCAAGTTTCAGTTAGCGGTAATGAATTAGAGCAATAAATATCATGCGTAAGTAAAACATTCTTTTTTTTTTAATTATGAATTATTTAGGGGACAAAATTTGCCATTAGCACTTTCCAATTTGATATAGAGG
>JAANSO010001622.1:0-16223 GCA_036507315.1 Lepidocyrtus fimetarius | reverse complement strand
AATACGCCTTAAGAGAATAATAAATTTGTTCAAGGAGATTTTATAATTTGCGGCAACCAACTCCAGTATTTTGTAAATCCTACTACATAAACATTTAACATTGCTCTATCTGTATAAAATATCAATCTCTTGTCTACTTTAAAGATTCAAAAATTATTATTTCAAAAGATGTCTAAAGTTAGAAATGGAGATTCGCAATATACTTTTACCAGAGCTTGTTAAAACGAGCTGGTTTCATGTATAGGTGTTTACTTTTCCACGAATGAATCACTTACGCTTGAGGGGTTCCAAACAAGCATTGTCATCATCAAGTATGATCAACAAGATGATGAGTTGGCGATACAAAGGATTCAATTTCGATAATAGACTTGAGTTGGCCAAAGAAGAGGGAAGAGAAGGAGGAGAAATGGCAATGTCATATACACAAGAGAATACTCTGTTATTATTATCGCAGAATGACATGGCTTTGTGAACAGAGAAGATGATGAAGATTGAGATGAAAATAATATTTCAGGTGAAAGTCAAGCCGGCTCACCACCAGAGCCGATTTAATGATAATCATCATCAACAACAAACACTGTGCTTCAGAGAAGAGAATACTAATCGGTATTTTGCTTACATTTTGATGAAAAAGGGAAATAAACTTAAAAGGCGGATGTGTTCTACCAAAATGTTAATCGCAAAATGATAAAGATCAAGAAAGTTGATTCATTTACATTTCGTCCTACTTTTCAATTTCATTATCTTCTCATATTGAGTGCAAATATACCTTTTATATCTACAATTTTGGAAAGGGAAATGTGAATACGATGAAATGGAATATTTATTAGATGAAATGAAGTAAAACCAAACCCCATATAGGTTGACGTCTGACAGTAATGAAAGAAGAAGAAGGAAACCGTGCAAGTTGTTGTGAGTGTGGCTAAGATAATCCGCTTGAAAGTTACTTTTCCTTCCCACAGCTCCACTTTTAGCGTCTTCCATGATGCCATTCATGATGATCAAGTTTCAATTTCCTGTTTGATTATTTCAGACAGATAAATAGATCCAGCTTGATTCAATTACTGGAATGAATTGGTTTTTGAATCTTTTCGATATGAAATCTTCCCAAAACATGTGCTTACTCCTTATAGCGGTAAAAGGGAAAAAATGAAGGTAACTTATTCAGAGCATCTCGTTCATCTTTCGCGTATTGAGCAATTGGCGAAGATGTAGTTAAATAGATCAAAGAAGCGATAAGGATGATATTAATATTTGGTTGATGATTCCAACTACAACAAATCATCAAAGTCATACTTCCTTTTCCTTTTTTCTCATCTTCAAAATCTCATATTGAATCATTATCAAGTTCATAGCACATATTTTGTAATTTATCTAATCTTGCGTAAAAACTTTTTTCAATGAAGGAATAGTAGAATACAACAAAGTTGGAGAAAAACTAGTTGGGATGATAGTGTTAGCAAAGCAACTCCAAAGAGTGTTTAAACTAATGTTTTGTTTAGACTTTGAGTGTTTGAAAAGTGCTGATGTTAGCAGTTGTTTAGTTTAGTTAGTCCTATTATAATGAAAACAGCAAAGGATCGATACACAGAAGAGATTTTTTTGCCTTTGCCGGCTCTGTTTCTTAAGTTGTTTACTTTAAATTGGAGAAAGTTGAGAGTTGTTCAAAAGTACAGCACCTCTTGAGTCGTATGCAAATTGTAAAATCTGCTAAGGCTATATTAACATAAGAAGAAGCAAAAGAGACGATGTAAGAGGAAGAACAAAGTTAAACTAAAAAGTATGTTTATGTTTTCTCTACTCCTCTCATCAAGGTAATGAGAAAGCGGAGCAAAAAATCGAAAGGGAAATATGAAAGAGGATATGACATCTAAACTCTCTTCTCCTCTTTATATCTTTATGAAAAAACTTATTCTATTTCGCTTTTCCCCACTTTCCTGTCCTTTCCTATTCTTTCCCTTAACAATGTTTATCCAACGGATAATACTAACTTAACTGGGCAAACTCTCTCTTGTCATTTTATTAAACTTTTCCCTTTCAGTTTAGTTTAGTATTTGGTTAGAAAACAACCAACTATGTAGTTTATCCTTGTCACTTGTTCTGAAAGAAAACTTAACAAAATGTGAGGAGGTTGATGAAGAAAGCAAGCTTTAAGTGAAACTATAGTCGGAATACATAAAGAGAAAAGGTCAGACCACCCCCGGCGAATAAGCTTAAACCAATATGGAGGAAAACTACGTGTGAAAGACTAAGTCTTTGCTGAAATATTGCATTTTTCAAAATTGTACATTGCATTAAAGCTGACCTAAGTGGGTGAAGCGTCTCGCTTTCAGCATTTCCAGAATATTTTATAATTTAAACAATGCTAAATTTACTACTAAAACTTGTGAAAGCCTTTATAATCACATTATTTCAAATATCCCGCAACGTAAAAATTAAATTATCTTGTGAAATTGTGCAAATATATAAATAAACCGTGTTTCATAACGTTACATGTCATAAATGTTTTATAGATTTTCTTATATTTCTTATTCTTTCCTTCTTATCCAAGGGACAATGGAAAAGAAGATGATGAAACCAATACAATTTTTAGTTCAAACATGTTTTCTCTTGTCAAACAGCGGATTTACTTTTTACTGGAAAGAACAGCAGAGAAATAGGACAAAGAAAACAGGGGAAAAGAGATTTACGGGGCAGACCTCAACCAAAAATAATTTTCCATGCATCAGAAATCTTACAAGATCATTTCAACTTGCTAGCATTAAACTTCAGCTCCATTTCATTCATTCTTTACTTTTCGACTAACATAAGAAAGCCATTTATTTAAATACAACAAAAACCTATTTCACAATAATGGGAATAAAAAGTTTACTTAACTTTCGGGTTTCAATTCATGCTACTTTTCTATTAAACCAATCTCCTCCTAAAGCCCTGCATATCAAACCAGAACAAAACCTAACATTGAATATGACTTTTCTTTCATGATCCCAAAATGCTCATAGTTTGTTTGAACTTTTATTTTTGAATGATTTTTTGCAATGTTTGAATGACACCGACTGAAAAAAGTGTGAATGAATGAAACGAACCTAAATGGCGAATGGTTTGAATAAACCGATTTTAACTCAAGCTTGATTAAATAAGGGAGTGAATAAAGGTTGAGGTTCAATTTCAAGAAGCAGATTTGATGCTTTTTCCCTTAGAAAAGTGCAATATCAAAGCACCGTCATTTTCCGTTCATTTCTAACAAAAAGTAGCGTATAAGTGTAAAGTGGAATCATATTTTCGTTTTTGTCTGTTTTGCCATTATCTTTCATCTTATCTTCCTTTCACACTTATCATATCTGAAGAGTGGATATAGTGAAAAGATACAAAATTGAAAAAAGCTTTTCTCGATTGGGTTTAAAAATATAGGAAAATGCATTAGCAAAAGGATTGCAAAATGGAACTGGAAAGTAGAAACGGTTTCTCCCACAAAAAGCTTGCAATTCTTTCTTTTCAGCAGAATGGGAGGCAAGAGAAAGAAAAGGAGCAGTGGTTTTGTGACAGTTGGCCTTTCTCTCCTTCACACGACTAGCAGAAAGCGGACGTATCGTCTTCATCGTGATCATCCTCATCAGCGCTTTTCTTTTATACTATTTTACAGATTAAGGAGAGGCATAGACGAGAAAATAAAGACAGCTGGCTGTATTGGAAAATTCTCTACTCCGTTGGCGGCAAAAGCACCGCATTATTCTATTAAAGTAATCTGATAGGACACTCTTGCTCCTCTTCCACAGGAAGTGAAAGCAGACTGAAATAGTAGAATAAGGTACGGAATGCAATAAGCGGTGTTGCCCTTTCCCCTTTCTATGAATTTTGCTCAAAACAGGAACAGAAGTTCAAAAAATTGCAAGTAAGTTTGAAAGTGTCAAGACAGTTTACACAATTTATTTTTCCTTCTACCTTTTACAGAATTGATTCCTTGCAAAATATTTTTTTTGGATTTTCATCATTCTATTCTCATTTCCTACCATCCACAGTACGTTTTCATATTTCACAAAATCGATCTCTAGGTGTGGAGAAAAAAGGGAGGAATCTTGAAGAGCGGATATTGGGCAAAGAAATTGGTCCATTTATAAACTGATCAGAGACAAGTAGAGAAAACGTACAGTTTTTCATTTCAAAAGGAAGAAATCAAGAAGAGTGTCTTTATTTTCCCAAGGCAAAATGTACATTTATTTCTTTAGAAAAGCAGGAAAATAGATTGAGTAAGGAGATTACATAACGGTTTGGGTGGGAGAGAATTCAAAGAAATGAAATGACATCGTCATCGTCAGCACATTGTAAAAAATTATATAAAAAAGGAGTAAGCTAGGTAAGAAATAGTGGAAAAGTAGGTGAGCAACGAGGAAGGTTTGAGGATTGCACAGGAGAAAAGTGAAAGCATTTCTCTTGATAATGCTTTTGCTAAAGTAGTCGTCGTAGGAGAGAAAGAAAGAGTGGGAAATAGTTGCGCAAGTCAAAAAACTTTTATCATTTCTCTTATTTCCTCGCCTCCTTGTGTGAACTGTGAGTAAAAGAAGAGTAAGTTGTCCTTCTTTTTTCTTCTCAACTGCTACTTGCCAAAAAATGTTGTAGCTCTGAAGAAAAGATAAAGAACAAGAGAAGCAGGAAGGAAAAGGAAGTAAGAAAGAGTTTTCTACTCACTCACAACCACTTCCCTATTTTATTGTTTTTATTTGGAAAGTTATTTAAAAGTCTTTGAAAACTAGTTTTTTCTACCTACAACGTGTGAAATATACACATAGCAAAACAATGGCTACAAAAAGAGAACTCATTACTAAAAGTACTGCCTTCTAAACACAGCTGGAGAGAATTTAAAGTTTAGGAAATGTAGTAATTATAATATGAAAACTTATCAACATGCATTATGAGTCGAGTGGTACAGGTTGTAAGTATTTATATACCTTCCATTCAATAAACTATGCAAATAACACAATTTTTCGATAAATGTAAACACATGGTGTTTCAGATCATGGGCAGCGTTCGAAACGACATCTGCAAATGGAGCTAAAGACAATGCGTGAATGCAATTTTTTAACCTAATAATGAAATTGACAATACTTGACTACTTTTACAGCTTAACTTTAAATATATGAAATGAATTAAACTATATGAAGCTATATTACACCAGCTTTGCATTGAAGTTGCCAATGTGTAGTGTGAGCTATAGGATTTCTTAGTATTAGTTTTCACGATTGAAGTTTACTAGAAAGCTCGGACTTGACATGACATAAAGTGATTTCATTCCTCTCTAAAAAGATTTCCTGATGGCGACTTTCCCATTTCTTTATATTTTATGACACTTTTCTTTCACCATTCCGAGTCACTGAACTTTCTCCTTAAAAACGTATGTCTAAAACAGCAACATCATAGTATCCTTATCATATCGAGGCGATGAGACGGTCAAGCTATTTCTTTTCCGGTTATATCAAAATAACAGCGGAAGAAATCAAGTAATAGTGTTCTTATATTTTTATACTACCTGATTAAATGTTATGACTTCAGCTTTGAACTTAGAGTACAGATGTAACAGTTATTATACAAAAAAGCTATAACAATAATTCCAAAACATGAAAGCAAAGTTTGTTTTATTTTCATATGTTACGAAATTTCCCGGTCTCATTTTAAGCCGAACGCCTGTAGCTCTCTGCTCTTGATTCAAAGCAGACTCCTAAAAATAAAATCGGAAATAAACAAGAGCAACAGTAATTTCCGTAAAAAACTTGTAAACCTTCCACATTCAAACCATCTTCATCATCATCAGCAACAATGAGCCCCACAAAGGACTTACATCAGCAAAAAATATGAATGAACCGAACATAAACGTTAGTCCACCAAACTTCAATAACTCTTCTGCCATTCTCCATTTGGGTTGTGTATTCCATCACAGGGAAATTGTATTTTATTACAAGTGCAAGCGTTGGTATTGGCGTTGGTGCCACCAAAACACGTAAAAGTAACGGCTGGAGCTGAATCGCCATTGAAAGAGTTTGAGATGGAGAAGAGCATATCTAAAAGCCATCACGCTAAGTGCTCTTCCCTCCACTACTTCTTTTTTCTCCGTACTTGCTCCTCTCATACGATAATATTGATTTTGTTAACTTTCTCTCTCATAGTTTCAGCGAGAACAGAAAAACGGGAAATATGGAGAAGGACCTACCACTCTGGCTGTGTTTGTGTACGTCGTGTACTTAAGAATGGAAGTGAGTGACTTTAGAGAATGAAGAGAAGGGAATGAGAGTGAGAGAAGGGAGAAAATAAAAAAATGTGAGGGATAAAGAGAGGATAAAGTTTCTTGACGTAGGAACGGAAAAGATGAGCAATATGTATCTATAATAATGGCAATAACGCTGTAAATGATCCTTTTTTCTTTCAGCTTTCTTCCAGCCTCAGCTTAGTTTGTCGAAGGAGAAGAGGAAACCGAGGGGAGAAAACCTGTCATGGAAAACGAATTGGAGGTGGAAGACGGAGGATGAAGTCGGTGAGTTCCTTCATAAGTAAAAAAAACTGGAGAGTACCTGCTTTTATTCCCAGCTCTTAAGTTACATGGGAAAGTGAGATGGCAAAATGGAAAGTTCCTTCCTCAATCTCATTGTTTAGGCTCCAAATAAGTTTATTTCTCCTATATTTTTAAAAGTTTTGTGAAGGGGCAGAAGGGAAAAAGTTAAGAAAGGACGACGGAAGGAGACGAAAATGGAATATTACAGTTACGCTAAGTAAGCATTATATTATTCTGTAATGCAATAAGGTTTTGGGTTGTTGTTGTTTAGAAATATAATGAAACATGAAAGATTGTTTTCTAAGTGGAAAGTAAGATGAAGAAAGGATAATATGAAATGAGATGAGAAGGAAAATAAAACGGCAAACGTTTACTAAATATCACATAATGCATTGAGAGAGGAAACCGTCTTTCAACTTTGGAGATGTTGACGTCAGTCCAGTTTGTTCAACACTTTTTCCAGCTTTTGTTTGTGCCATGTTTTAGCTTTTGCAAATGGACAGGAAAAGACATGAATGAAGTGTGGCCTTCTGTACAAGGACAAATCTGGGATTTATTGGAATTCATTTTGCGTACTTGTCAAATACCTCCGAGCAACTATGAAATTACTGTCTATTTAAACTTGTTTTGCTTACAATCAGAATTTATCCCAACAAATGTAATAAATTGCACAACAATACATTCGTAATAGGGATACTTCAAAGCGGTTGGGTTCATTTTCAAAACAGTCAGACTTATCCATGTTATCAACAATATTTCATAACTTTGTATTTCTAGGAAGTGATGTTTCATTCTCTGATCGTGAGTTTTACGTGGTTTTACACGATTTGGCCGCAAGAGGTCTAATTGAGGAAGGTCTAACCCACAAATTGTAGGGAAAAGAAGGTCTTGTCCAAAGAACGTCTAATCAGCATTAAGTCTGACCTTTGTAAAGTCTAATTTATATTTCTATGCAAAGTGAAAAAACTGTAATGACTTACAGACAGAGAGCTCCTTGTCGTTTTAGACAAGAGTTAACCGAAGCGTTTTTAGCTCCAACTGCTCCAGTTTAGTAGAAGTCAACAATTATATCGACATTTTATTGGGAAAATGTTTGAAACCCGAGAATTTCTATTGCCGACAGTGATTTTTTAAGATTTTACAAACCACTGCATTAAGTTGCACAAACGTTGAATTTGAATTTAAAATTGACATGTATCAAAAATTTAGGATCTTGGTTATCAGAATTTGGGATTTATAAAAACATTTGTGTATAGAGTTAGATAAGGCAGCGTCCCACAAAAGACGTGCAAAGCTTGTTCATACTGTATAGAAACATTAACTTAACAAAATTAAGGGTCTGTTCCATCCAAAGTAAAGTGACGACCAAAGGACATTAGATTTTAAGTGCACGTTTTGTGGCCCCAGTCTCCATAGAGTTTCCATATAAAACAACGTGTCGATAAGGCATTTAAATATGGCCCCATTATTTGCAATAAACTGTATTCTAGCGTCCAAAGTGGCGACTTTGCACTTTTTTGGGGATTTTTAAAACTAAATCGGATTTGAATGGATAATTATAATGCTATGAATCCAATCCTAACTGAAGCCTGATTCTCTGAATCTGATTTTTGTTTTCAAGATAGTAAAATGAGCAAAAGTGAAACGGCAGATGCATATATAAAAGTTTATAGAAGCCATATTTACTGACATGCTATATAAGAGCTATTACAAAATGCAGTTTGCAAGTTTAAACATATATACCTTTACTGTTTTGTTGGATACAATATTCTTTAAAATAAGAAAAACCAAGGGCTAGGGACTCAACATAGTTAAAAAGGAAAAGATCAATCTCAAATCTAAAAACTACTACATCGTTACCTATTACAATTTGAAACTCTCCAAATATTTTGAGGTTTGTATTATGCTAAAGGAACTTAATAGGTTCATATAAAAAACAGTTATGAGAGAAATAAAAAAACGGTTCGTTTAAGCCAGATCATGAATAAATTAAACAAAATTCGCTTTATTCTAAATGAAATAAAGGATAAACTAAACTAGCTCAATAATTATAAAGTTTATGTATTCTTAACTTATATCTTAATTAATATATATAGCATCATCCATTTACATGTACTCCTCCTCCTCCTTAACAATATATATTAATCATCCGATAACCCTTAGCTCGAACTAATGCAGACCTTATGCTCAACCTAATCAATTTTAGTTATGCAGGAAATCACATCCTAAATCTTAACCCAATCACAAGGGTAGAGAGAATCGCTTCACACGACTCGCGCATTTAACATTGGCTATCACAGCTAAAACCTCTCTTGAATCCCTCAAGAGAACAGTCAATCACCGACCAAGTCTAAACAAAAGTTAAACTCTGTTTAACAAATTCACTCATCTTTATGACCTCGGTCTAACCTACTTTCTACCAACTATCAATATATTAGTTGGTATCTCATATTACCCCAATCTTATACAAAGAATTGCTCTTCTGCTTTCCGTATAAGAAAACTTACTTATTAGCCTCATATATAAATAAATACATATTCAAAGCCCTATAGTCGCTGTGAATATTCATTTAAATTATTATTTTTAACTATTATTCTTACATAGAATCACTCTTTGACTCATTTACACGACGAGATAATCTCTCTCTAAACTATAACCTCACAAGATGAATGAAACTGGCTCCACTTTGGTTTCTAACATTATGTGTGAGTGTGAGCAACAACGTTTTCTTTTATCTATTCTTATTTATGAGATTAGGATAAAAAGTCCGTAAAAATTTATTTCGTTTTGCTAACGGTCAATCTATAAACAGGGCCCGAAAAATCACCTTCCCTGTACCTTAACTCCCCCGATTACAACAGGCTTCTTTCTTATTAGTATCTTCCTATCGGGGTACCAAAACATATACTTGTAGCCCGTAGAGGCAGGCACACAGTGTAGTGTTAAGCATAGCACAAGTATCAGGGGTATGCATAAGTCAAGTCATAGGGCGAGTCCGCCGCTCCTTTTTATAAGTCTACCAACCATGCAGTGTTGGATCCCCTCTAAATGTCTCTGGGAATTGTCAGAGTTACACACTCTTGGTCAGTCCTTGCCATCAGCAAGACTTATTTTTCATTCGTCGTTGTCATAATTGTTATTCGTCTTGGAATAAGCGTTAGTTATTCATTGAACTTAATTATTATTTTGCTTAAAAAATTGTTAGGTGAATTTTTTGCCTGTTCTTCTGCTTAGGTTTGCTTTGCTCTATCGAAGTGCGTGAATGAAAGAACAAAACCATGCTCCCTCTTGTGTTTCTCCTTGTAATCTTTGTGGGAATGAGTTCATTGATTCCTGGCAAAGGGCTTGCGCGAAGCTAATTGTCTAATTTTCGTCGTCATCAGTCAATTAGTGTTGTCAGTCAGTGTCAAGTCAGTTTCCAGTTAATTAATTGTCGTCTGTCACTGTCTTATCGTCAACGCCAGTCATGCCCAGTAGTCAGAGATCCCCCACTCACGAAGGAAGGGATAATCACTAGTCACAAAGCTGCTGAAGCAAGCACTCGTCTCATCAGTCAAAGCGACCTGTCTCTCCTCCACTGAAACCTCCCCACTTAGTATCTGCAGTCAACAATAGTCAAATGTCTAAATGTCCCAAGTCAGTCAATTTTCGAGTCAACACCAGTCTCAAGTCAAATAGTCGCAAGTTTCAAAGTCACATGTCAGTCAATCGTCAAGTTAACAACAATAAGTCAAGTTCAAAAGTCTTGTCGCCTTACATTATCCAGCGTTCTCTCAAAGGCAGCAGCAAAACCTCTGAAGATATTGTTACATTATTGTGTTGAAGTAAGCTATCTAATAGTTGGCCTGTATGGTGTCAATAAGTTCGCATTTCTGATATTGACCTTTTGCTAAAACGGTTGTAATAGCTTTATTCGGATTTTGTTGTAATAGCTTACAAAGATTAAAAGATAACTTACATTATAAGTTGGATAAGATTTAATATAAAAATTATGTAAATACAGTAAAAAGACGACGCAAATAGGTCTGCCTTTGGTTTAAAAAAAATAAATGGTTAAGGAAATAAATTGATAATACATTAATTCGTTTAAGCAAATCAATAAATATATTTAAAAACAAATTAGGTAAAAGATTTATGTTTTAATTAAACCCAGCGCCTTCATAAATTCATTTTTAGACTTTTCTAAATTGTCCGCAACAAACCATTGATCATCTGCTGACTTCCTCAGAACGACAGGTTTGATTCCTGGCAATGGATTTTTTGATGCCCTTTGACGCGTTTTCTTGGACTTTTCTTTTAGCATGCGTTTCCTTTTGCCAGCCTGCAAGCCTGAGTCAACGACTTCATCTTCAAAATTAAATTCAACAGTGCAAGTTTGTGATACCGGGACGGTAAAAGCTTCCTGACGATCTTTTACAATTTCTAGAATACCACTTCCAAATCGAATAGGATCCAAGTTTGAGCTTTGATGAATTTTATAACCCAAATACCACAGACAACTTGCAACATGTGAGCAACATCCTAGCGTTCTTTCTCCTGAACGGCAAGTACAGTAATATCCTTTAATCTTTGAATTAGATTCAACGGTGCCGTGTTCTATGTATACTTGATGTCCACTGCTTGATTTAAATCTTGATTGCAGCTTCAGTCGAATAAGGTTTTTGTTGCTGTTGTGTGTACTAACTGTAAACCGATTGTCAATTCTTAATTGGGCATCTATGTAAGCGGGCGCATGCTTTAATTGGTAGGTTCCCAAAGTTATTTCTTCTAATTCCTTCAATGACAAGTGTGGAAAGTTTTCCAGGTTTTTAGCTTCTACTTTATTCCATCCTTTTGTTTTGGAAGCGAGGACTCCGTTGGATTCCAACCAATCTTTCAGCTCGTTCGTTGAATCCTTTCGCTTCTCTATTTCTGAGATAAACATCGGATGTTTGTCATGATCGGAAAGTATGGGAGGACGTGTGAAGTTGAGAATTCCACAGCAAATACGAAGTAATCTTGTAAGCTTAACATCGCAATTTTTGTTCCAGTAATGGGCTGGGACGATTATATCAAAAAATCGAAACGCATTTTTAAGTCGAGCATTAAAACTTTCTACCACCCAACGAGCAATTGTGACACACCGTGAATCATTTGCCTCTTCTGCGCTGAATTGTTTTTGTCCTTTCTTCAATAAACTCGGCATTTTAATGGTGATTCCTATTTCCGAAAGCTTTGACCTTACATCTCTGAAACCCCGATCAACTAAAAAATAAAACTTTTTTTTAGCTATTTTTGCACTGAAATTACTTTTGGGATTACAAGAAACCTACCCACAAAGACGTCTCCAGGTTTAATAAAATCTTTTATTCCATCGCTTTCGGAAAGCATATTGTCTAAAATATTAGCATCGTTGTGGCTTGCATTTGCATAGTATAACCCCCCTGCCTCTAATATGTATCCCGTAGACGTCACCACTATCATTGGTTTCAGAAGATTTCGGCCCTTTTGTAAACTATAGGTTTTTCGCTGAAGTTCGTGGTTTTTACTTCTTTGAACGAAGATATAAGTACCTGAATGAAAATTAAAATAATTCATTAGTAAAAGTAATCAAATTAATTAACCAATAAAGTATAAATTACCCAAAAAGTTTATCAATAATTAAATGATTATTACCATCTAGCAGAAGGGCAAGATTCTCTTTTGGAATTTGATAAAGTTCCCGAAGAAATTTGGAGTCGTGACGATTAATTAATTCCTCTCGGCTGATATGCAAAAATCCTAAATATTTGGTTACAAATTCCGATTCCAGGACCTCAGCCACTTTCCAAAACGTTTTATTTACTTTTCGTTGTGGGACCCCGAATAAAAACCCAATGACTTTTTCCGACAAGGCCAACCTCATTTTGATTAGGAAAATTGCAAGTGCGTTTGAAGTCGTCCGGTGCATACTTTGTCTAATTTTTCCTGAGATGTATTCCTTAAGCTTGAAGAAATCAACTTTAGCTACGCCGAAAAGTAGTGGGTAATCATCATCTTGTAATATGTCCTTATCCACATCAATTGTAGGCAGGGATGCAAGGGATGAAACTTCTTTTAACATATGAACTATTTCTTCACAATTGATAAATTTTCCGACTTGGGCCACTTTAGACAATCTTTCTTTGGATTGATCATCAATAAGTCCTCTTTTGATGTGGGTTGGGCAACAGCGATTTCGCTTTGGAATCCATATACGATCAGAGATCCATATATTTACTCGCGCACTATACGGAATAATTTTTCGTCCATTTGTCGTTTTTGAATGACAGATGCAGCAACGCTTTTCGGTTCGGCCAATAACTCGGATTGAAGCAGCAGCATTCTCCTGACTAATGGATTTACGCTTCAAAGCTTTTCTTAGATTGTTTGCAGATGTTTGGGAACTACACTCGGAAAATTGTGTCTCGACGTGTTCACTCATTTCATATCCTGCATTACTGGAACCTTTCTGCGATGGCTTACTTGGGCGGTCGTTTTTGTTTGCGGTATTGTTTGACGATGATTGGGCCAAGTCGTCTGTTGCTGATTTTGCTTCTGTTTCTTGGGCTGCCTCTGAATGCAAAGTATTATTGTTGTCATCTTTGTTGTTGTTATCTTGATCATCGTATCTTTCATCAATGGAATCTTTGGACGAGTTGTAAGTACTGCTTTGTGCTTCCTCTGACTGGCTGGCATTATCATCTTCATTATTATAAACATCATTTTCTTGAATATATTCATTTGCTTCGGAATTATTATTTTCCAACGCTAAAAACCTCCTTACAAGTTGCTTTTGATGGGCGTTGCAAAGGGCACTTTGTGCAGTATAGTGTCTGGAACCAAGGAAGTTAGTTGCCCTAGCGTGAAGAAGGTAGGATTTCATTCTATGGATTTTGCCTTTGATTTCCTTTCCATCCACAGTACAATATATTCTAGAATGATTTTTTTGTGTCTGTTGCTGATGCCTTTGCTGTAGAAATGGGCCTGGGAGAATTGGCTGTTGATGTGGCTGCTGTGAGTGTGACATGCTGGGAGCAAAAGTGGTGGTCAGCTGATGCTCTGCTTGGCTTTTACGAAGTAGTTGGGCCGAGGGTAGGTGATGTCCGTGCATTTCCGGATGATGTTGCTGCCGTGGAGGAAGCATGCTTGGGACAAAAGTGGTGGTCAGAAGATGCTGTTGGCTTTGATGAAGAGTTTGGGCTAAGGCAGGGCGCTGCGGCGGCGTTTCCTGTGGATGCTGCTGCTGTGATGGGAACATCCTGGGAGCAAATGTGGTAATCAGCTGATGCTGGTGTTGACGTTGATGAAGAGTTTGGGCTGAGGGAGGGCGCTGCGGAGGCATTTCAGGTGGATGTTGCTGCTGTGAAGGTAACATTCTAGGAGCAAAATTGTTCATCAGCTGATGCTGGTGTTGAGGTTGATGAAGAGTTTGGGCTGAGGGAGGGAGCTGCTGTGAAGGTAATATCCTGGGAGCAAATGTGGTAATCAGCTGATGCTGGTGTTGGCTTTGATGAAGAGTTTGGGCTAAGGCAGGGCGCTGCGGAGGCATTTCCTGTGGATGCTGCTGCTGTGAAGGGAACATCCTGGGAGCAAATGTGGTAATCAGCTGATGCTGGTGTTGACGTTGATGAAGAGTTTGGGCTGAGGGATGGCGCTGCGGGGGCATTTCTTGTGAGTGTTGCTGCTGTGAAGGTAACATGGTGGTGCCGATGTTACTGCACTGAAGTTGACACGCTGGAAGTGTCAGGCTGATGTTGCTTATCAGGACGTTGGTTAAACTTTATAGGCTACTACTTTATCAAATATTAAGCACAAATGTGATAAGTAATGCTCCTTAACACTGAGATGAAAAAATCTTAAATGTATCACTCAGATTGATTGAAATATTCAATTGTCAGTACAACAATTACGAACAGAATTTCAAAACTTAAACATTCCCACCTGTCCATCCCACAATAAACTTACATGCTTATATGCATCTGCATTTGTGTATGCATGCATATGTGCATTATACAGGCATGCACATGTAATACAATTTGTATTACGTTGATTAGTCCATAAAAACCTCCAACTTTGAAGCTTTACAATTTTAAGACCCGGTGATGGCACCTTACTAAATTAGTGCCAAAAGATGGGGCATGAATCATTTTATTGTATCCTCGAAAACCAAAACGTGCCATCGCCGGGTTTAGATTTTGGCAATGTAGCCACTTTTACCATTCTTATCGTCTAATGTCCTTTCTACTGTTTCGTTCAATTCATTTTGGTTCGGTTCAGTTCAGTTCACGCGCCTGGACCAAGCTGAAATGAAACAAACTGAACCAAACTCGCGTGAAATAGTTCAGTTTAGTGAGTTTAGTTCACTGTTTAGTTCAGTTTGTTGTAGTTCAAATTTTGTTCATTTTGTTTCAGTTTTAGTTCAGCGTGTGCCAACCGAAGCTTTGCCGTGCTTCTCACAGTGCTTGAGATTCATTGAAATCAAAGAGAAAGCAAGAGCAAAAAGGTTTTAGTTCAAATTTAGTTCACAGCTTGAACTGAGCTGAACTAAAAGCGGGTGAGCTAAACTGTTTAGTTTAGTAAATTTCAATGAACTAAAATGAAACAAAAATTTGAAACAAATTAAATTCAAACTATTTTGACACAAATGCTAACGCTGCTTCTAACGGCACAACAGTTGCTTAAATATTGCTAAAAAACTATACAGCAAATCCTTGGGTTTTTATCTACAACTCTGGCAAATTTGGTTGCAATTTGTTTAAGCTTCTTTGAGTTATCGCGGAGACGGAGGTGCAGACAGACAGACAATCAAACCATTTTCATAACTAACTTTTCAAACTCGCAATAAAATTAGACTTTTTCAATATAATACCTTATCCGCGTTAGACCTTTTATTTCATAGACCACCTATACAAGACCTTTTGCGGTTAGACTTTTTAATTTTAGACCTCTTGAGGCAATACGGTTTTACACCGTTTCGTAATATGAGTTGAGTACGAACTCTGAAAATTCCTGAAAATCATGTTTCTTACTTTTCCCAATGATGATGTACTGCCTTGAAACAGAAACCGGTGAAATGTACGATCTGCTTCAACCGCAACTCAGGCAAAAAATCCCCACTGAGAACTTGATAATTTCCTAGTTTGCTCTAGTTTCCTTTTTTGAAATCATATTCAGCCATTCTTGCATCATTATTTCATTTTTATCTTTTGTCTCTGGAAAGTCATGTATGGTAAATGCTATATTTAGAATTAACTTCAACAAACAAGCAACAAACTGGTAGATATAACGTATTTTTTTATTTATCGCAAGTGTAAATAATACTAAAACATGTTTACGTAACAATCTTTTTATATAACAACAAAAAACTTAACAATAACAAACATTTTCTATTTTTGGGGTGGGGTTGTCTAAGGTAAGCTTTTGCTCAAGGGGTCAAGTGAGAACATGAAGAAAATCTGTACAACTGACTGTGTAATTACATCAGAACAAAAATTAAGGCTAAACATTAAATGAATTAAATCAATCAATTTTGTTGATCGTGACATAATCAATTTATGAGTAAAATAGAGTAGCATACCTACATAATTGAACATTAGTTTCAGATTGGCATATTCAATGCCTACCCATGGGTATAAACGTTGTACTTTAGAAGCGTCTGATTTGATGAAAAAATTGTTTTTCC
>JAANSO010001621.1:0-16223 GCA_036507315.1 Lepidocyrtus fimetarius | reverse complement strand
TCATTTAACCAAGGTATGTAATAACAGTACTCCATTTCTATCAACACTCATTTTTAATTCATGTGACCAGCTCAGTCCGATGCTTCTGTTCCTAAACGAGATTAAAATTATCGAATCATAAACGTGAAATCCTATGTTACTCCTTAAAACCTCCCTAAGATTTTCAGCCTTGCATATCAAATCATTTTAACAATTAATCATTGAAATCAGCATCATGCTAGCTGTAGTAACCCGACTCGTTGAACCATTCTCATTGTTTATTTCTCTTAACTGCAAATCCTCCAATTCTCTGTATTCAGTGTATTCTCCAATTAAATTTTTCTTGTCTGCAACTTTTCCTCTAGTTTTGTTTTTCTCAAACAAAATGTGTTAATTACGATAAAAACTTGTTAACTTGCCTCGTCCTAGAACTTTATACCTTGTTTGCTTTTTACTGTTTTGCTCGTGTGAGCAAAGAATAATGTTTATTAACGAAACCAGACCATAGACGCAGACATTTAAACACAGCTCGTCTTTACTATTACCACATTCATTCATTTATTACTCCCAGCTTAGGGAAAAGGAGCTCCATTAAAATCTGTCTACGTAGTCTACAATATTGTGGTGGTGCTTCTTGTTTTGCTTTTGAAGGTATAATTTGTAATAAAATGCAGTAAGACTGCGCACGTACTTGCTGGATAATAGCAAATTTTAGTATTTGCAAATTAATAATTTATTTGCCAAATTCAAAAACGATAAATAAGCTGCTCGGGTGGAAAAGGGTTAAAAAGCCAACAACGCTTAAAGCCCTGTCGAAAATACAACAGAAATTCGACTCAAATATGCCATGACCGACAGACAGACTAACATTTTTGTTGTACGATCTTTTCTACAAGCAATCCTATTGAGATATAGAGTGAACCAAGTCAGTTTATAAAGGAGTTGAAAATTACCTGAAAACCCTCTTTCAGGTGGAAACAAGTGTTTGCGCAATAATATTACAACGAGCAAACATAAAAAGAAGAGGTGGAAGGAGCAGATACGTAGCAAGAGGGAAAGAGTAAGATGAAAGGAGGAAGAGAGCAAGAAGAAGGTGTTAATTGGAGGAAGTGTTAATGATGTTTATGGGGCTACATAAAAGAGGAGTAGAATGTCTAATTTCATTTCATTGTAGTTAATGACGAGGTGTGCATTCAACTAAACTGTGTTATTGCATATCTTACCAAAAAATTACTCAATGAAAGAATAAACCTAAAATCCAAAACTACACCTAGCTCTTGTTTCCAGATCGTATGATCCCAGGAAAATTGCCTACTAGGTCGTACTGTGTGACCTCGAAATAATTTTTATTTTTGTACACATTTCCTTTCAATAAAAACAATATGAGCTATAGCGTTGTCTTGAAATATGCGTTTCAAAAACGATGGGGCATGGTGAGACTTTGAAACTGGAAAAGGCTGGTGCGGTTGATTTCACAATATATAAATAGATCAGCCTTTTTTAGTTAATATGAAATTCAGAAACCGCAAAGTCCACAAATTAAAAACCTGATCGTTTCTTTCTCTTCTTTTCATTTCATGTCAACAGCAAGTTTTGTCATTAAAGATGAGAAAATGGTGGATGTCTGTATAAGATGAAGAAGAGAGGGAAGAGAGAAAGAAAAAACGAACTTGTCAGCACTTTCTTTCATTGATTTCTCACACAATAAAGTACCTGCCATTGTCATCTTCCTCTCATTTCATTGCATTTTCACCCAACTGAATAAGAAGCGGGCGCGACAGGCGACAGACCCCATTCCTTCTGAATATGAATAGTATTAATACAAGCCAAAAAAGACTGAGTTGCTCATCAGAACAGGAAAAGATGCTGCTTTTGCAGTTGATTTGATGGGGAGAGTGAAGGATTCTTTCATATTGTGTAGGTAGTTTTTGTGAAAAGAAAAAGTAGTGAAACCTGAGCTCAGCAGCAATAGCATCTCATTTCAAAGCATTACGCAAGTCGTAATAACACCTCTGGGAACATTAATGAGAAGTTTTCACGAAAAGTGGAATACTTTGCTTCCTCTTGATATCCGCCTCTCTTTTTACACTATCTTTGCATTTGGGGGATCTAGTATGGGAGTCATTGTCGTGGCAGAAGAATGGATGAATATGGCACTCAAGAGCATCTATCGTAGAAGGCCCATAATGATATGTATTTTCCTTAAATTTTCAAACATTAAATTAAAAGCCGGTCGTAAATGCTATAGCTTCCTTTTAATATTATGTTATATTCATTTATTCGTATTTTTGCCTAAAGTTACAGGCTAAAACCTAGCTAATAATGCTACCAATAGATAGAGGTTTTATGATGGGAATGTAGACTTCACAGGAAATCACACCTTGTCTCTACTTATAATGAGCTGGTTTTGGCTTCATGCACTTTTACCAAACATTATTCTCCTTTCACAATTATTAATAGGTTTTTAATTTAACTTTCCGTAAAAGAAGTAAAACGACTGGATTAAAATGAAAGGTGATTAGCAGATGACTGGTGGTTTTAATATAAAACTCGAATTTGTTTAAATCAAATTGTTGACGTCTTTTCTTTACTCAAATTGTCAAATTTGACGGGTTCTGCCTTTGTGTTCTTTTCAAGATTTGATTTTTCTTTTAAGATTTGGTGACGCAAGCACAGAAAGGCAAAAGTTGTCTGAGTTTTCCTGCAATTTTGGCAAAAAAGAGAGAGACATTCAATAATTTTATTTCAGTTAATCACGAATCAACCAACCTGAGCACTGAATAGACTTTTTAGACTGAAGTGGAGCCTGGCTTTTCTTCTTGAAAGAAAAATCGTGTATCCCTTATGGAGAAAAGTTACTTAATTCATTAATTATAATTTTATTACTTAAGAAACTGGCAATTTTCTTCCCAAATAACTTGACTGACAGTTTCGTTTTCCATTATCCTTTCCTCTTGATTCGTAATAATAATCATTGTGGTGTATGCGAGCACGGAAGAGGATTATAATTTTAAGGAAATGAAATTGTGGTATGAAAAGGCCAGTAGAATTTTTATACAAAAAATGAAATCATGCGAGAATACCTCTTCCAGGTTCCAATTTGGTTACTTGCATTAATACGAAGTAACGGTGGAATTCATAAACTGAAAAGTAAAAGTCACACATGAACAACCAAGCCTCATAGAATAATGATTGGAAATGGGCCGTAAGTTGGTAGTACATTTCTCACAAGTGAAGGAAAAAGTTTACTAATAGAATTTATTTGCAAATTATACGGAATCGTTATGTATGCAGAATTGCAGACCACGTTAGATATATAGAAAGCAAAATCCTATAACTCAAAAATGGATTTTCAAATGCGGGCAGCTGGGTTTTAGTTACTTGGTTAGGTAAAAAATAGTTTCAAAACTTTTAATGCCTATTTACTAGTTTTTTATGTGCGCATACAATCATCTTGAATGGCTTTGGCAGGAGAAAAGGTGAATGAGGCTTTTCTTTTGACAATGTT
This sequence comes from Lepidocyrtus fimetarius, assembly GCA_036507315.1. NCBI lineage: Eukaryota > Metazoa > Arthropoda > Collembola > Entomobryomorpha > Entomobryidae > Lepidocyrtus > Lepidocyrtus fimetarius. The sequence goes on along the minus strand of JAANSO010001621.1, from coordinate 12,736 downwards.
TCTTCAGTCATGATATCCCTTTTTTCTAACATAATTTCCATTTTAGTTGTTATAAAAAGTTGAAAAATCTCTTCACATTCTCCGTCTTCATTGTCAGTGGTATTATTGTGGAATAGGTAAAAAAATTTAATGAGTTTCCATCTCTCTTTCCCTCGTTCCCCAATCATCATTATAATCAGCTTTATTGCTCATCATGCAATTTCATTATAAAGGGGAAAAGTTTTCCGCTTTTTGGCAACTTGCCTTTCCCTAAATCCTCTCTAGGATTTCACTGCAGCGTAGCAGCAGCAGCAACAGAGTACTGTTTTCTGTTACGCTGCGTTCTCATGTTATGTGATAATAGCTGGAATCAGCACATAAGCTATGGTAGAAAAAAGTATAAAAATGATAAAATATTGGAAGGGATTCTTTTTTTCCAATGAATTTTGTTCTCTCATAGTGCATTATTAATGGCTTGGAGGAAAAAAGTCTGTTTATCGGAAAAGAGAGCTTTATTTCTTTTCTCTCTGCTGAGAATGTGGATTTTTGATATAGTGTGAACTAAATGACCCGGTATTTGAGAAACAATAAAAAATAACTTTTGATCCAGTTTCCAAAAAAATCCATCTTTCTTTTGCTGGACTAAAAGAATCAAACATTTTTCACTGAAAACTTTCATGACTTGAGGAACACTATGAAAGGTTTAAACTTTTTTATCCGGATGAAATTGACGGAGCTATTTCAGATCAACTTTGACATATCTTCTGTCAGCTGAAATATGAGAAAGTTTCTTGTGTAGGAGTATTGCAAGAAAGCTTTTATATTCACATGAGTTGAATAAGAGAACATTTATTGTGCAACTTTAAGCTGAAACCGTATCCAACTTAAAACTCTTAAATGAAAGAAGAGGAAATGAATGACTTCTTTTAATATTCTTCATTCATCTAAGGAGCACTCACGTTTATTATAATATTTTTAGACCTTTAGTTTTCTCTTTGTGTCTCCCTTTCATCCCCAAAAGTTTGTGGCTTGTTTCTATTGAAGACTTACTTTTTCTTTTCTCCTTCTTTCTTTTCTTTCTATTTCAACTAATATCAATCCTTGACACAGCTTTTTGGTCTGCAACATATAGCGTAGCGCGGACAAGACAGATGGTGAAAATCGACGGAAAAGTCACATGTCATTTCTTTATAACTTCTTCTCAATAGTTCAATAGATTCGAACGATCTTAGAAAGGAAGTAATCCACCGACGCGTAACTATATATTATACATTCTTCCAAATTTATTAATTAGGCAATATTATTTGTTGAAATTTATTATGTAAATGTTTTGCTTAATGCAAACTGTTTATTTATAAGATTATACTTCGTGTTTATTCAATTGGATTTGTGGCAGACATTTTACGAGAATAATGACAATTGCTATATTCGTAGGAGAAATAGTAATTTCTTTTCATTCATTTCTAATATTGCTCAGCGTACACAAAAATTCCTCGTTTGAACCAATTCTTACAGGTAAGATCTAGTCAGGATAAGTTTTATACGTATGGGAACAAAACAAATAGCAATGAAATGACATTAGAAATTTAAGAAGAGGATTATGTATACTTGACCACGTTTGTGTAGGAGTTTTGATTATAAGACCCACTTTGCCTTGGAGTTGTTTTGTCGTTCGTTCCGTTCCCAATCCCCAAGCATTTTCTATAATAATATGCAATATCTGAAAAGTTGTAATACCAAGTAAGTAAGAAAGACAGTGAAAAGACGAAGGAAAAGTAGATAAGTAATGTGCAGAGAAAGTAAGGGAGTTGAAATGAAGGAAGCGATATAATAATAAGGAAAATGAGTACATATAGTTTAAATATACTATATTCCAAGAAAGAAATGTGCTTACTGCTGATGGTTTTTGCTGGTGATGGCATAACCAGTTTCGAGTAAAGCTTGATTCCATTCTTTCATACACCACCGCGTAGTGTACCGCAGAAGTTTGCTATGAAAGCTTCGAAACTATTTCTGCTTGCCTCAATAGTCATCGTCATGATCGTCTTGATCTTCCCGTTGCGAACCAGAAGAGGTAGCATTCATCCACTGACAATGATGGACAGTGAACAAGGATTGCCAATAAATTTCACTGACAGTAGCTCATTTATATCATCTTGATTTCCCTCTCTTTTTCTCTCTTGTGTGTGTTCTGCTTTAGGACTTTTACTCCTTCCCCAAATGTATACGAAAGAAAAAGAACAGGATATTAGGCTTGAAATATGAATGTATCGTACACTTCCCTTTCTCCAAAGCAGTATCATTATTAAGCTTAAAATTTTTTACCCATTGCATTCATTCATTTTGTGTTTTTTCTTTCAGATGAGTATACGAAGATAACAACCCCTCGACAAGATGTGCTCTTTAAAAAGGGCTACTTGTCACAGAAGAAGACGCAGCCGTCTTCGTCGTCTGTGGACAGCACTTCTGCAGCTACGACACCTTCCGCATCTACCAATGGCACTCCTGACACCCAGTCCACTAACGGGATCAATTCTGGTAAGACAAGAATGATATCGAAACAGAGAATGAAAAATCTCATCTTGAGAATTTGTTTTTTGTTGAAACGAGAATAGTTCAAAAGGAAAATGTCATCATGATCAAGTTAAGATGTGAAAGCGCAGCAAAATTCATTCACGGGGAAAAGTGTCACTTGCAGAGCAAGCATTGGATTGTAATAAATAACATAATGATTCTATCATCAGCATAAAACAGGCAACTTTTCTTCAAATATATTCACAAAAATAAATTATAATCTGTCAAAATGGACGAGAATGAGGATCAGCAAACTGACGAAACCTTTTTTTACTTGAGTAGATATGGATTTTTTAAAATATGAGATACTCTTCCAGAAAAAAACTATTTTTACTACGTTTGAACTTTTGATAAAGATTTTATAAGCAAACTGAAGTAGTTTTCCTACTCTAATTTTTAACAAAACTTTGGAAACTTGAAACCCCTACGTAAAAAAGAAATATAATGAAGACAAAGATAAGCATTTACAAAAAAAGTTTGCTTCTGCGTGTGACGATTTAGTGGCGGTCCCTTCGTATGAGTAACATGAGAAGTAAGTGTTGACCCAAAAACATACATACTATACATATTAGCTAATGTGGCGATTAGATTATTATACTGGCTAAAATACACAGAAAATTACTCTTGCACTAACCAAAGGCATTGTATTGCTTACTGCCACCATTTTGTCCTCATCACCATCATCATCCCATTATATATTTTGTAGGGTTGAGTTACAGTTACATCTTACTTAAAAGTGGTGGCTTTGCTCCTACTGATTATATGGAAACAGTATTACAAGGCCTGTGGTGGTGGTAAATGTAATAAGTAAAAATAAAGTCTACGATGATGACGACGCTGAAGATGATGTCGGTGGTGGTGTTTTGTTGTCTGAAGCCGTCATTAATCATTCACTTGACATAATGCAAGCAAAAAAGGTTGCTGATGTTCCTTTTTCCTCTCTTCTTACTTTAATACTTTCTTTTGGATTGAAGAGAGGAAGTGAGTGAGAAGGAGAGGCAGCCAATAAAGCAAGGACACACACAAAGGAAGTTATAACATTTGAAATACAAAAAGTGTGCAAGAGGAAAGGGGTAATTCAAATGGGGATTTTCATAAAAATCTTATTATCCCACTACTACTGCAGAAAAAGGGAATTGACAAGGATATCAAGAAAATAGTCAATGTCAAAGTAGTCCATTATTGCTGACATTAATGTGTTATAGGCTACTTTCATCCGCAGTTAGAAGAAGGAGTTAGTAATTAGAGAGTATCGACATTATACAAACGCTAATTACCATCGAGGACGCGAGGCAAACGTCGTCAGTGTCGGGAACTAGACAGAGTTAAAAGTCTGTTTTGTGACCTCTCTGCTCCCCGTTCTCATACCTCGACTTTGGTAACTTTCTCCGTATGATACGCACACTGTACTCTTTGTTCTACCGACTTACGAAAGTTCAACTATGTCACAATTCAGGTTTTGGTTTTGTTTGTACATAATTAAAATTGTTTTTCGATTGTGTAATTACATTCCAAAAATAACAGTAGCCTTAGCACGTAATCCTATATGTATTAAAATAAATTGTACAGGGTAAAGGTAATTTGGGCTGATTCACGGGTGGCTATGTTTACTTTAGGTAAAGACGTTCCCGGGATAGTAATCTTGCTATTTGATCAAGATCATTTTCACCGTCTTGTCGTCATTAGCTAGTCAGTTTAGTTACTTGAAGATAAAAAGAGTAGACTATTCCATTCTCATTTATATTTGGAATATCACATTTAAATTATCAATTTGAATGGTTTTATTATCTCAGCTCACAACTAACTTAACAGGAGCAAGACATTTATCTCCTTCTCAATTTCTCTTTTCCTCTTCCTGAATTTTTAGGTTAAGCTACTGCAGAGAAATAAAAAAACCGTTTTTGTCCTTCCGCTATGTATAAAACCTTCTCACAGTAATGATGACGTTGACGATGATGATTAGTCTTGTAGTGGAAAATGTGGATGGTATAAATGGTGATTGGTCGTAGCTAATGGAGTGTTTCTTTCTCCCAGATCTCTTTCTAAAAATGTAGTACAATAGTTATAGCTATAGAAGTATTGTAGAGCTGTAATCAGTTTGCTCTGATCTTTCGCGTGTGACGTGAAAGACACAAGGAGACAGTTGGTGTTGGGCTTGCCTTCTCTTTTTTCTTCGAGGAAAATCTGCGCCATTGTAATGAGAATTCCTTCCCTTAAAAAGTTTGTATGTAACTAACTACGAAAAAGTACTGCATTTTTTAGCACTTTTTCTTACGCAAAAGTAAATGTAAAGATGCCGATACGATTACAACGACCCCTTTACTCGCTGTTGTGATCTTGCTACTGCTGCTGATGAGTAAATTAAGATTTGGAATGAATTTCTTCAGAATTATGTACACGGAGCATCCTGGGATAAAAACTCACAACATGTATAGATTTTTGCATCTAGAGCAGCAAAAGCAGAAAACACTCGTCTTCAACACATAAATGAAATGATTTTCCATGTTTGACGATGCAAACAAAAGAAACAGTGTTTTCCCCAGTGTTTTGATACCCTTCAATTACACACTATAATCATTACCATAAAGACCATTTTGTTGTTTGTCTGTTTGTCCAACTTTGTTCCAAGCACCGTCTTTTCACCCAAGCTGGTGGTGGTTACTGAAGTTGTTGTGATGATGGCAGCAAAAGATAAAATGGCTTGTATTCCTTTCTTTCCTCAAACTGGTAGATTTTTGTATACCCGCATCGGTTATCGAGTAGAAAAGTGGCATAGTAATAAGAAATGTGAATATTTATGCAAACTCAGATTAGAACTTATCCCACTATCCTTTCCAAAGAGATCTTTAGTAGATTTGGCAAGGCTTATACTCTTCCTTTCATTTTTATTCTTATTTCATGCAGACATAATTATTTTATATGTGTCATAATCAAACAAGCATTTTATAAAGAAAGCCTTATGGATTTGCAAAACTTTTATGAAAATACTAATGCTCTCTCATATCCTTGTAAATCTTGGTCGAAGCCTTGTAACCCTTTCTTGCAACAAAAAATTGATAAAGTAGTACACTGGTTGGTAATACGATAACATCTAAAAACCTACAAAAAATACAAACCCGTACAACAATTCACAGCGTCATCAATGTAGGTACGAAAATGATTCACCCGGTTCTCGATCCTTATAACAACGATGACGTTGATGGTGACAAAAGTTCTGTCACATATAAAATGATGATAGCTTTTCCTTCACTTTTTCTTTATAAAAATCTCATCTCGTGTGTAATAATATGGAATCAGCGGTACATACGCGCGTAGTCTGTTATTGTACTGTTTTTATATTCTTAACGTGAAAAGAGGAGAAAATGATATAAAAACTTTGAAAGTACTAAAACAATTTCTCTTATTTTTATAACATATTACATAACAGACAATACATTCCACAAGAAAGCGTAACATTTTATCCTGTACATACTATCTTTTGGAGATTTAACAGTTATCTACCAACAAAATAGCAAACCTACAAGAATAGTGCGATGATGTATTTTGTGAAGAATAAGGGTAAAGTTAAATGCATTTGTAACAAGAAGAACTGCAATAATATATCAAAGAAAAATATTTTCTCTTGGTGGGTGACATGACGAGAAAATGATGGTGATAATCATGATGTGTTATTCAACAAAAATATCTATCTTCAAATCCTTTCCATCGGCGAAGTACCAGTAGCTCATAGAATGCTGTTTGTAGAAAATATTAAAATGGATATATACGAATTCAAGTAATATAAAAGTAAAATGTTTAGAAATGGGTTAGGTAGAAAAAAAGATTCCATCAAAGCTGATGGATGTTGTATTTCTGTGAGAGATGGAATGTTGTCAGTTGATAACAAATTTATATTTTTGTAAAATGGCATAGGTATTATATAGGTACATATTTGAATTGTAGGAGCGACGACTTTCAATGAAAAGCATAAGACAAGAGAACTAAAGTTGATATTTTTAAATATGATTTTCCGTCAAAATATCTCCGCATGGTGGTTTAAAAAAGCAAAGGACGTAAGAACGTGCATTTCTACAATTACTGCCAATTAGTATACTGCCGCTGTTTCAAGTATAAAATGAAAGATGCCATTTGTTCTTGATTTTTTACTTTGAATTTTTTTATCTCTTTTCTCCGGTTCAATTCCAATGTATTTTTAAAGCACAACCACATATTTATGTGAATAAAAAAGAACTTTTTTTAGAATAACCTTATTTTTTGTTAAAGAAATAACTCAAAGGCATTTTCATAATCTGTGTTTTTTAAATTCAGTATGAAATAGAAATGAATGATGTAATAGGGATCAAGTAAACATTATTATTTTACATATGTTACACTGACACTGTATCTTTGTTTATAATTTATAAACAGATTCTTGTAGCACACAACAAAGAACATTTTTTCGTTAGAATAATGATACGATGAATAAGAGAAAAGAAAAGAATAAAGAGTTTCCATGTCACACTTTCACCCTCTTGCATACTACCATCTACTCATATTTTCTCGGTTGTTTGGTTAAAATTTTGTTGGCAGAGCTGTGAGATACAGAGGCGAGGCAAGTATGATGATGGCATGCATGACATATTCCATTCCAGCATGGTACTTCCAAAACCAGAATGGCACAGATTTATAAAAGTTGTCGTTCTTGTTTCTTCTTCTCTTCCACTGCTTGTGCTTCTTTTTAATATTTATTGCTCGTGTCCTTAGTCGGCACACAGATGAACAACTGCTATTTTACCGGTGGTGGTGGAAAACAATGCAATATGTCCTTACTTTTGTCATGGTCCGTTTTTCTCCTTTTCATCTGCTGTTTCTGTTGTGTATGTAACGGCAACGTGTACAAAACTTAGACAAAGCCCATCATATATTTATCAAAGTGGAGAAAATAAAACGGATTTCTTTGTGGGATGATGGGACAGGAGGTAAATGATAGTCGTATCGCCAGCGTCAATAAAAAGAAGGAATGTGTGGGTGTAGTTATGTTATGCTTATTATGTAACTATTACGAATGTTAGTTCAATGTTGCGCAATGTCATCTCATTAATAATAAAAAGAAAAAGAAGCCATTATTGTAAAACTAAACGTATGGAGGATATTTGTGCGAGCGACTAGNTGGAGGATATTTGTGCGAGCGACTAGTAGCGAATAATAAATTGGGCGTATCACCGATGACATAATTTTCAATGTAAGAACTGCTCCTCAAAATTCCGTTTGGGTTGCTTTTCTTGTAGGAAATGAACCCTTTCACTCTTCAAGCAATCTAACAACTCAATGGATTACGAGAACAAATTGAAAAGATGAAGAAGCTGGATAAAAATTAACATGGAATGGGTGGATAATGTTTGGGTGAAGAATAGAGATCCGTTTGAGCAGTTGTCTACTTGTCTAACGTTGTAATCGCTCAGTTTCGTTGTTGACAGACAAGAAGTACAGCTTAACGATGAAGAACAATGAAAACTTCTTCAATCCACAGTACAACAATGTCATATACTTTGCTACTATAAGTAAATCACGTTTTTATGATATTTTTGGCAGTAAATGATACATTTTTTCCTACTCAATTTGAACAAGGATTATGCGTGTCTTTAAGCTTCCCTCTGCTTTTGAAGTGTTGTAAGAAATGTGCATTAATTTAAGGCTTAGAATTTTTCTTTGAGTCAGTTGAGATTTTTTGCTACAATCCATTGTCTTCTTTTCTAAAGATCTATTCCTCAAAGTCTATTTAAAGATCAACGACTTACCTCAGAGGAAAATTTGAAGAAATGTTCCATTAGTGTCTTGCAAACTCGTTTCTTATGATTTATTTTAAAATACCAATCTTTATTTTTTCTATGGAAGAACAACGGCATACTAGGAGGAGGGGAGAAAATTGAGAGGAAGTAACTTGAACTTAAGTCAAGCTCTAGACAGACAGTCAAAGTCAGTCATTCGCCCACTCAAAATATTTTCCCTGTCAATCTGTGCATCCATTATAGACAAAAACGTTGATGATCATCATTAATGTCGAATGTGATATGGGAAATGGGTATATATTTGTTTAAGTTATGCCACTTTATTCGAAGTATTTCCGTTGTTTAAATTGTCTAAAAATAGCAGGAATGAAGATATCAATCAAAACAGCACTTCTATCAAAAATAAAATGAATTAATGTTGAAAGAGTACTTCAAACAATAACAAATGTATATTATTTTGACGAATCATATTCAATACAATAGTAGGAAATTTGAATTGAACTATTCCGTGAATGGGAAAATGCCATGTATAACAACAAAGAATGAGTTTGCACTTTTGTTTATGCTTTCAACAAAATTAATGGTTTCGTTGAACATGTTTGCTAAAAATTTTAAATGGCACGTGCAAAAATCTAAATTTCTTTTATTTTTTAGATAACTCTGAAGGGTACGAGAATGGTGAGACTGATTACGTGATACCATATGATGACACCATATACTATGCTCCTCCCCCACCTGAAGCTGTTTTTACGGATCCAAACACGGGACAGGTCTACTATGGTAAAGATTTCTTTATAATATATTGTAAAAATTAAGTTGTAAACTTGTCATCTAGTGGATCAGCGTTGTATTTGATCTTAATTAGAGTTGTTTCCTGGTAGTTTATCCGTGAAAGGTTGAAAAGAGACAACTCTTAAAAATGGATCAGTTATTGTAAACCAATTCAAATGAGCAACGCTTGCGTTAGTAGACCTTTTGATTTGTTTTAATTACCATTGAAAGAGTGTTTCGCAATTTTCATTTCACTCGACCGTTTAAATAATTACAAAACTGCAGTTTTTTGAGACATTAATCGCTTTTGGTGTCTAAAGTAGTTTATTTTTCTCTGTTTGTATGAAAAGGCAATTGAAATGAAGGCGTAACCAATTTAAATTCATTCGAACGAAAAACTGAACCAGGAGGTCATCTATGATATCATTAACAAAAGCGGTACAATTTTCTTTTAAACTCAATTTCATGAGCCATGAATCTAATTGAAAGTCACGTATCGTTTGCATAAATCTAGCGAGTCGGTTTATATTTTTCCTTTTGATATTATACAGAAGAATCTTGGCTCGCAGTCAGCAGCGGCACTTTTTACCGCCCAATTTAGTGGTGATTTTCATTTAAACTGAAAATTACTATCAACGAGCGCATATCTGAAATAATTAGTGTGAAAATGAAATCCCTTTCAGTGACAGTGACGTACTGACAAAGAGAGGAGAGGAAAGATAGCGGCTGCTGATGGGATACCAGTATAAATCGGATGTAAATCGAGATACGCCAGGAACAATTTAAACAAGATCAACTGCTCACGATGAGAAAGTAAAAAATAAAAGCCCGACTTTGGGGCAAACTGAGACTAGTAAATTATTACGGCATTGATGACGAGTGAATTAATGTTTAATTTTATTGTTACACCTTCATATCCAATTATGTTCTCAGCATGTTTTTGATGTTATCAGAAAGCTAGACTTTATGACTTTGCATACCTACTTATAAATCCAATGCAGATTGTACCATTATATTTATTTATCAAGTAGCAAGTCACATTTACACTAGTTAAATACTTGCGATTATCTTAATTAAATCGGCGTGAATTTTATATTTATCAAAACACCATCTCAGAATTATTAAAATTAGCCACAGCAGTAATTACATAAGCATAACTTCTGAGAATGCAAAACAGGCGATCACGCTATATATAGATTGTCCAGTTTCTAACATGTCAAACAATACCATATTAAAGTGTTTAGATTTGAAATACCTACCCACGTAGGTATTTATATGTGTTTGGAAAGCAAGACTCAGTTTGCAATTACCGCACTTTGCGTTTCCCTTAAAGGCATTCTATTTTTATCCAGTTTGAGTAACGGGTAAAATGACTTGAAGTAAAAATGGCATTGGCTAACTCGCATTTCGCCAATCAATTTCCCTCGTACGCATTAGGAACCTCATTCCTACTCCATCTCATCATTTTTTCATGTTTTAATGACGTGTCTATTTCTCGTCTATGATGTAAGTGCATTTTATATACTTTTATGCTTGAATAAAACAAGAGGAAATGATGTCAACACTACCTCCAGTGAGAGCGTGCAAATTTATTTTGAAATAAAACTTCACGCAAAGTTCAGTTTCACTACAAGGTCTTTCTAAATTGTACTTTTAAAGAATGTAAATCGTATTTCGTACAAATTTTATGAATATATGGTCGTGCGTCAGTCACCCAGTTTATTCCTACTTTGACTTGTCGTCAATCCTTTTCTTATTGCTTCGGGGGCTGAAGTAGTTTTTGTTTTGTTTTCTGCTTGTAGTACATAAAAAAACAAAATTTTGGTTTCGTTTACGTTACGTGTTGTTTGGGAATGAATGAAGTACTTGTAGGCATATAGGTAGTAAATAATTTTCATTGGAAGAGTGGAAAACATTTTTTTCTCTGTATGGAAAAGGTTGACTGACGGACTCTAGAATATACTTTTATGTTGTGACATGTGACAAGGTTTATTCATTTTCTGTCTTGAATTTCTTATGAAATTGGAAGATTACCTGCATAAATATGGTCGGGAATATTTTAAATGATTGAGAATATGTATTCCGCAAGTCAATAATTCATTTTTCTTTTGACGATAGAACATACCGATTCCTATACGTTGAGGTAAGCTATTTTGATTCTACTGAAAATCGGTATCATTTTAAACCTCAAAACTCCCTTATCATAGGTATAGTTTCTTTAAAAAGGTTTTTGTAGGTAGCAACGTGAGTAACGATAATGACGATCATTAACCATTGGCTCCGTTTTGTAATATCCGTTTTCAATTTCTCCCAAAGAATAAATGAGAGTAGACAAATTGACAGTTGAATTTCCCTGAAACTAATCGAAACATACTTTTGTAAACTACTTGATTTGGCCATCTATCTAAATTAAGAAGTTCAACAGTAGGGTTGCAAAAGTTGATGAGTGGTTACAAAGAAATGGAGTGCGTGTGTGCCCAGACAGAATCAATTTTTATTTGTTACATCCAAAGTCTAAAATGGCAGTAAAATCCTTAAAAGATTAAAGAGAGAAGAAATTCTTCTTCCGCACTTTAGCACGTTCCCTTTTCATTTCTTTTGATCTACTCGAAAGCGCTGCTCATTGAATTTGATGACTGAATGCCGACTTTACTTAATTTGATGTTTGATCTTTCGATTTTTTATTCACCACAGGGCACTGTTCCAGCACTGGGGAGTATTACGACGCGTACCCTGTAAGTCCTGTGATGGTTGCGGCTGGCTACCCGCCCGTTTATTATCCAATGATGCCGTACGCACCAGCAATTGACTGGAATGGAGTACCTACGGCGGCTCCAATGTATCCTTATGTAGCTGCCCCACCACCTCCACCTCATCAGCTTCCACCCACAGATGACCCCTCACTTGTTTCTTCAGGTTTACAGGTAAGCTGAAATAAACAGCTTTTGATTATCATCACTTTTCTGCGTACTCCATAAAAACATTTGGTTGAAAATACTGAACAACAAAATCATATTCGAAACTAGCTTCAGATTTCTTGAGAACAAGAACAATACTAAAGGTTTATACACACTACTGCATCCCTTCTCCAGGCAGCAGCTAATTATTTTAAAAAATCCAGGAATTTGTATTACACTCGCTCTTGTAGCTCTATTGTTTAGTTTTCATGTAACCCTTCCATTTTTCATAGTAAATCATATTATACTTGATGTTTATGATTTCTGTTACTCTATTTTTATAAACTGATATTCTTGTTGTATTTTATAATTTAGTGCTTGCTACGAATAACTTTTATCTCCACCTGCTCAATTCTATTTCAGTATCAGTGGTAGTAGGAGCATATTTTGTAAGACCTCATGACTCGTATGACCTCCACCACGAAAGATTGTGCAATGGATAAAGCGCAGTTCAATAGTTTTTGATAAACACAAGCCATGCATGTTCTATTTTTTAAATATTTTAGTAGGCATTCGTTTATTCTGGTTTCGTCATGGTATGGCACAGTGGAAAGTGATGTAAGGAACACCACACTCATTCATGGTCATTTTTGTGACGACTAAAAGATATATATCACGCCCTTCTTCTTCTTCCTCATCATCATGCGTGGCATATCATTCTCTCATTTATTTCTCATTCCAAATGAA
>JAANSO010001620.1:0-16224 GCA_036507315.1 Lepidocyrtus fimetarius | reverse complement strand
GTCAGGATTCCGTTAACTATCCTCATTATGATTGCAATTATCGTCATGTACGTATTGGGAGATCCAATTATTCTTGTTTTAAACTTTTTTGTGGTTTTCCCGTTTCCATATTTTTCGTTGTACGTTACCTGCACAGAGGAATATAATTTTTTGATTCCAACTTTTTAAAATTATTAGGTGGCTGTAAAACTTCTTTCCTCACACACAGTGCATATGTCGCTCTTTCTCCCGATACACCCTCTCATACCTTCAGTTCAATTCAATAATGGTGTTGTAGAACATGACATCCCATTCAAAACGAACTCTACCGTGTGTTTTTTCACAGTGAGTTATCGTTTGGATAGAGCACCTATAACGTTTCTTTGGAAGACGACCGTTTTAATCTTGATCTTGACTTTTGACGGATATGATACTTGTTTCAAGACAATTTCACCCCTTTTCATCCATCCGGTCATTCATTTAACGCACTCTTTTTTTACCAAAGTAAAAGGCTGTCGTCGTGCCGTATGCCACACGTTCCTTTGTGGGGAGAGTTGGTATGGTGGTTGGGGCCTTGTACAAAATTTTATTGCCCGTTTTTATGCTTCAATTATATATTTGAGTGCAATATCATTGTGTGAGTCGATAAACAACCTTACAAGACTGGAAAGTAAAAGAGTTGGAAAATGGGGCTTTATGATAAAAGTTGTAATAACGGAAGCTTTAAACAAGAGGGAAGATGTGCAATAATTTCGAAAGAAACTACATAATACGATGATGATGTCGTGAAGTCTACCTTAAAATCTTTTTATTGCTCCGACGACTGAGACTGGTCCGCACTTAAATATATTAACCTATTCCGGCCAATTTAATCGTAAAATTTGAAAAAGTAATTTGATAATATTACTATTTCTTTTCACCTGGTCTTGTAAAAAACGTTGGACCTAGTTTAATTCATTAAATTTTGAAAGGAAAAAGCATATACTACTTCTTGAAAGATCTCTTCAAAATTGTCTGACGATATCAGGAATGAGACATATTACCATCGCCCACTCGTCACTCATTCACTCATGTTTGAAAAAACCTTCTAGAAAAAGTAAAGCACTTACCGTAAAAGTGTAAAAGCATTATAAAGGAAACAGGAAGAAGAAATGGCCGGAGTAAAATCTTGGTAAAGGTTTTTAAAGATCTGCTGCTGCCTGTCAAGAAATAAGTGTTCAACATTATTTCCAAAATTAAAAGTATAAGGAAACTCGACGGATGCTCAATATAATGTTAAATTCGAATGTGGGTACTGAAATTCATGGAAAGTTTTGAACTGTTCACTTTCTTTGTAAAAAACTGTAAGACATGATGGGATGACAGTAGAGATATAAGAAAGTAAATCCAAAAAGTTGTACGCGGGTTTATCAGTGTTTTTTTCTGTCTTCCGTCAGCTTTTATAGCACCTACTGCTGTGTAAGTGTATCTCCCTCTAATCTCTGAAGAATTGCGGCAATTGTAGTGGTGATGCTAAACTTCTTGGCTACTTCTTTCCTTGCTTTCCTTCTGTTGTTCAATTTGACTCATTCTGGGGTGAACCTATCCAGAAAAGAAATTCTTGTTTTGTACTGTATGATCGTGATGCATGCACCCATACATTTCTTATATAATTATGGCTGTTATATTTTTATATACAAGAAATTGTGGTTGGGGTTACATTTCATATGAGTACTTACTGATTAGGTTACCGGTTGTTACTTGCTCAAGTTTATGTAAGTGGCTTTTACTTATTCCAAAGTAAGAGCAGTAAAGAATATTGAGAAAAAAGTAAGCAGAGAATAAGAAAGCACACACGAAGAAAAACGATATAAGGCTCCAATTAAGAACCGTCCGAGAACGCGAGCTGCATAAACAATTAGGCCAATTTAATTGTATCGTCTCTTGTACAGAGACCCGAAAAGAAAACTGAGCAAGTAAAGTGAAAAACAGGAATAGAACAAGTATAATATGGTTTATATGCAGGATTATTTTACATTTTTATAATGAGCGTTTTTCAAGTGGTTCAGAGAGATAAGCATAGGAAGAAAGAAAAGTCGTCTTTGTTATTATTATGACCATCATACCCACCACTACCATCATCGTCCAAAAGATGATCACAGGTATTTTCCTTTTCTTTAAAATGAACAGTTGACGAAGAGCAATGAGCACATTGTTATGCACGGCTCACCTGTGCTGGTCTGGATCTTCTAGTCCATTTATAAATCCTTATTTTTTCCCAGTAGCGACTGACTTATTACGTATAGCTACTATATTGCTATTATTATTTGTTATAAATCCGTACACAATGAAAATAATGCATACTTTACTTTTTAAAACTCTTTTATCCATCCATTTTTTATATTTATAACAACAATAAAATGATAATATTCACTCACTCAAAGTCAAGCTGAAACTTGACTGCTTTTAATACTTTTCCAGAAAAAAAATCTTAGGCTTATTAGAAAGATTCATTGGGAGTGTGTGTGAACATGACGGATAATGCGAGAAAATTGGCTCTCTACTCTCATTGAAATTCTTTTTTCAATTTCTAAAGAGTTGACTCCCTTATAAGTCACACACACTCTTTTCTTTTGTATGAAACGCGAGCAGCAACCACTTCTTTTTGTCCAAAGCGCATAGGGCGAGGCAGAAAATAAACAATAGTGGACTGTGCTACCGTCTCAGCTTCACCGCTTCATTTTGGTTCGATACCTTTTTCGTTTTTTATTTCGAGTTTCGACCTTTTTTAAAGAGTTTACCTACAAAGGAAAATGTTTGAACTAGAAAAAATCATCATTATCAATGACAGATATCAAAAAGATTTGAACAATTTAAAGTCACATATTTTCACATAGTTCCATTTTTCTAACTTTATGTTAAATACTAATCTTGATTTTCTTTTGCATGCAGAATCTCAGGTTTTTGAAATTGTCATTAAGAAAAATAATTATCAGTCTTCCATAATGATAGCTTACCGAGATTTGTGATGTAGATAGGTGTGTATGTCTACGCATCAACGATTTTGTTATGGAATTAAAAAAAGAGAATTCAGATGAAGAAGGGAAACAACGAACCTGTTTTTTGCCAATCTTGTATAGCCCCTGGGACTTTATTCTTTCCCACACGACCACTTCCAATCCAACTACTGAACGCAAGCTAAACAGCTACTGATCCTGCTGCTATGCCTGACGAGTGATCAATCGACGGATGACTGGCAAATGATGAATTGCATTGAATTCGAAAGATGTAAAATGCTAGTAAATCATGGGTTTCATTTTCATGTCAATTAAATTTGCCATTACGCCACAATGTTTGGGTGTATATTAAATGTTGTGCTATTAAACAATAATTTATTTCCTTTTATTTGATCATCATGATCGTGTCAAAAAAGCTTCTCATCATCAATGACCTTTAAAGCATGCAATTCATTTCGGCTCTTTATATATAGTCTGTCGGTCATCTTCCTCACGATTATTAAAAACGGCAACAACACCAAAAGTAGTTACATAAAAATAGGAAAATGTACAGGAATTCCAGCAGAAAACTATTTAGACAGGTATAAAAGTACTTAGACAACAGAGTGCAAACAAAGCCAGTTTTTAATTCATTGTAGGATGACGGACGTTTTTCAAAATAGTTTTTGATAAAAAATTTGCAATAATTTAAAGTTACTCAAGGTGTCTAACAAGTTTTGTTTATTAATAATAAATTGCGGTTGCTTTTTTGAGTGATGGATGCACATGAAAAAGATTGAAAATCACATTCGCCTTTTTGACTGACTGCCTAATAAACCTTTCTACCATGCTGCTGCTGCGTTACACTGCTACTGTTCTTTCCTTTCTCTTGGAGCTTTTCTTTTTATATTCGAATTATGTAATGCATACCTATACAAGAAGAAATTAGAGATGAGGAGGATTTTTATGTACTACATCAGTTGTAGTCCTCATAATAATAATTTTAATGTTGATATAAAAACAACTTCCACTACTTTCCTATTAGCAATCGGTAAACATTTACATTGACCAAATTGTTATAAAATCTGGGAAAAAGTTTTTGTGCAACAAATTCTGGTTTATTATGTAATTTTTTGTCTTTCACTTTTCAACTACAGTTTCGATTTTTCATGCATAATGGTAATGACGAGTGTTTGAATTCATGTAAGAAAAATATTGTAGATGGACAATGGCAAAATGTGCCATTCTCCTCCTGCTTTGTACTTGTATTTTATGACATGGTAGTGTTTGTCTTGCCGTGAAAACAAACGTTTCTTGATTTCGCTATAATAACTTTTTTTGAGACATGTGTTGCATTAAATAAGTGATAATAATAACAATAAGAATTGTTGTTGTTGCTCATCTGCTGCTCTATGACTTTTCTCTGTTTCATGCTGCTATAATAATGTAATGTGCATGTGTTGTTTTCTGAAAGATGTGGATTGATTTGATGTGATACAATGGATGAAGTGTATGGATGTGGTTGCTCAATTTGATCTCCTTGTTATGAATGTTTATAAGCTTTCAAACCATGAAACTGTATGAAACTGATTTTTTAAAAAAGTTATTTAACCGGTGAGAAAATTGAGTGGATCTAGAAAGAGCTTCTACATATCTCCCTTGCTGCTTTTTTCATAGCAATAACAATCAATCTTTGAGTAAAACTCTCTCACAAAAAGTGAACGGCCAACAATGAGAATTATGCAAATCAAGTGTGACTTTATACCGATGCCTCATTATTATTTAACTGGTCTCGTTCGTATGGTCAAAACCTTTCTTGATCCCTTGTCGCCTTTACATTCTTGCGATATGATGATGTAACTTGACAATGAATTTAGTATTATAAGAAAAAAGCATATATGCCCACTAAATATTCAGTTCACTGCTGTTTTACTACATTTCTTTACGATGTCCCTCGCTCTATGTGAGCTCACTTCAATCGAAAATTTAATATCTCCAAAACTGCTTTTATTTTTTAAAGTAGGTTTTTACTTTTTGGAGTGGTTTCTCTGCTTCTTCTTTTGCTCTGTCTTTTGCTCTGCTTCTTCGTCACTTTCAACTGTACTGGACTAGAAAATAAAGAAATAAAAACATTCGCAAAGCTTAAAGTACCTCACTTTTTCAGTAACTCTCCCAGAGAAATTACATAGAGAACGACATTGCTGTATCATCATCAACATTGTTCAGTACAACAACGGATCACAGTTCATTCCGTACTGGTCAAAGTATTTATCACATTCATATATATACGAAGAAAGTACAATTCTTCAGCAGATGGATGGACTGAATTGACGATTTTTCTACTGATTTACTATCTGATAGTTGCAACTAGACTGTCCACATTCCATTCACTGTTAATTGCTCACTTTCATCTCTTAATTTTCTCTGTACAATGGATTAACAATGTAGTGATGGCCTTTTCCGTCCAAACCTTGTAAAAGCAATGAATTTTTCACATGCATGTTCAACAATAAAGCACTATCGCGTTGCTTAAAGATAAGAAAATGGCTTCATATTATACATACGTTATTGTTTTGCCACTTTTGCTCCCGGTTTTATTATCATCATCAATAGTAAGTTTAATCGACCATGAGGTTGATGAAATCGCGTTTGCGTTAATTGTTAAGCTTGAGCTGTTGCGTAAATTAAGTAATGAATTTGAGCACTTTTGTGCTTTCTTCAATTGAATATTTAAATGTATAAATGACTCATCCTTTTAGCATATTTATGTACGAATAAATTGACAATTGATTTTTACTTTCACTTTATAGGAAAAACCACACAAGTGTGAAATCTGTTCAAAGACGTTCCCAACACCTGGTGACCTCAAAAGTCATGGTTATGTTCACTCAGGTAATTGTAATAGCTTTAATTTTGTGCAATTTTATAAATCGTTCCTCGTTCTTTCAACTCTTTTTTATGTTTTCAGGAACCTGGCCTTTCAGATGCCCAGTTTGCAAACGTGGGTTCAGTAAACATACAAATCTTAAAAATCATCTCTTCCTTCACACAGGTACGTTACTTTAGATGCCTAATTAATTATAAACATTGTATTTGCTGTATTAACAGTAAGTTGGACCGTGGGAGCAGTAGCCTCATTTCTTAAATCTAAACGTAATCAAAATTGAAAATGATGAGCAAAATATTTTTTCTATCTATAATATCTTTTTATATTTTCATATAAAAAGATTTTTTATCAGATGGGTGGTCGGAACATTCAAGCATTTAGTACAGTACAGCAACAAAACTTTGCTACTCTATAAATATAACCTAACAATAGGAAGAGTATATTGAAACAAAGATCATCATAAAAACGCTGCTTTGATTGACTTAGTCTCCCAGCAAGCCATTAGAGTTTCAATGATTCTTGGACATGGAAAATTCATCAAAGATATGAGAACCTTTAGTTTTAATCTTTTAGGCAGTGATTATCGATTCAAGACGAGATTTCAGGGAAGGTACACTTTATATGGTGATGTGGTGATTGGTAATAGTGCCTCTGAGCGCTACCGTCATTAAATCATCATGATTATTACTTGTATGCATCATTCAAGCTACTACATGAAAATTATCATGTACAAACCATGTTGCTCCTCATTATTATCAAAAAATTTCGATAACAGCAATATCCTTGCATCATTATATCGACTCTCTCAGGACCTGTATCAAAATACCTAGTCAATTTGGAATATTCAAAAAGAGTTTAAACATTTTTCATACTGCAATCAGGAAAAGGCTGTAAAAGATGATGAAAGCACATCTCGGTGTGCCCCAAAAGGTCATCCTCAGCTTCTTTTCTTTCTCCATCTTTCGTTTTGAGCACCAAAATTGGCAATTTTGGCTCTGCTTTAAACTCCCACCTAAAATGATTTTCGGGAAAGTAGATGAAACACAAGATTTGAAAAGAATTTAACAATTATAAAATGTTAAAATGGGGCTTACAATTTTGTCGACTACCTTTATATAGAAAAGGATCCGACGTGGTTTATTGTAATTTTTAAACGATGAAATGATTAGGGAAGCCGTGTTTGGGTGTGGTTAGTAATTCTACAAAAATGGCCATGTGGATCAAAATAACTTGAACATGACTTGTACAAATATGAGCATCCTTTGATGATAAAGTCTACTGACTCCTTCAGCAGCAGCGTTCCAAGATCCATATCCTAGCCGATTTAATACTTTTAAAGCCTTGGGTGTTTATTAAAGACATCCAGCAGTATGTGAACCAGTTTTTTTAGCTTATGTATTTAACTAGCTTGAACACAATAAAGTTAAGTAGCGTGTAATAGTACAGTCATCGTACTTCAAAGTGACACAATGATTCGCCCAGGACTATACGTTGTAATCTTTTTTCTACATGCCATGTGCAAGGCGGAAGGGTATTATGTCAGGAGAAAAGCGGTAAAAAAATAGCGTGTTCAGACGCACCAAATGGATAAAATGAGCTTAAACCGTCATTCCATGTAGCGCAGCAATATTCCAGTTTTTAACAAAAGAAATGATTATCAGGGGTAAAGTGAGGTGCTCCTACATAAATTGCCATATCGTTTTTGTCATCAACTCTTTCTCCTCACGAAATTTTTCTAGTTTGCATGAAACAAGTCTTTCAAGAGATCATTAATTTACTCAACGAGAACATATTATATTATTAAAAGGTAACAAGCCTGAGTACTCGATGATCAGGAGCTAAACTGTATGATGATCACTATGATCAGTAAGCTTGTTGAAGAAAATTCCTTCGCAATATCTATATATCACAGGACGCGAAAGAAACAATTTATTACGAAACTCTCTAAAACTACAGCAGGTTTCAATTTGATCGAGAGTGTCCATCTATCCCTACTTATTTTTTTCCTTCCACTTCCTCAGAATTGTATATTTTTGCTACACAAGTTTCTTATTTCCTCCCTCCTGCTCGTCTTATTACCTTAAATATTCAGTTTATTTGTTGTTCGTGGTCAATTTTTTATAATAATGATAGTAGTTGTAGTTTTGGTGGTTGGCCCGATACGTTTTTAATGAAATAATCGTGATACGATCTAATAATACGCATAAAACTATATGGGATTTTTTTGAAAGTTATAAAATTCTCCTTTTTCAATGTGTGAGAAAAGTTAGCAAACGAGAGCAGCATTAAAATTAGATGAAAATTCTTTTCAAAAGGAAGAAGCCGAGAGGTAAAAAGAAAAAAAGTTTGATTACTGCACGAATCATGACTACTGTGTAAGCTCCCTAAATATTTTTTCTTACCATTAGCAATGCACTTAGATATATATAATATAATATATATATATGACCATTATGTAAATTTTTAGCTGGTCAAGAGTCAAGAAGCTGCTTCTGGACAAGAAAAAAGTTATAAAATGTGCTGCTGCCCCTTGTCTTCTTTACAATGCCTTGTTTGACCTGTACGATACGGTCACTCCTGCTGATGTTCTTGCTCCAGTAGTGGGTTTTAATATGCATGCATAAAATTGTAAACACGGTCAGAGACTGAACGCACGAAAAGAAATTAAGCGTTTCTTTTAAGTTTCCATAAGTTCTTATACCAACATGTTCTCTTCTTATGATGATAAGATAATGAAAAGAAAGGAAATGTTCTGGTTTTTTAGTGAAAATGAAAGGTAGGGAAACGACATTGCATTAAAAGTTGCGTTAATAGCAAACGTAATATAAAAGCTTTTCTCAACCCTTTTAGTATTGCTTTGCTGACACAATGAATGATACAAGTCGTAAAATGCAGTTATTTTAATAAGACACAGAGTACGCACAAAAAATAAAGCTTTTTACTATTGTATGTCCTCTTTATTATGTCATTGCGCTAAGAACAAGACTCTTCATCTTGATCCATTTTCAAGACGACATCGACAAAGAAAAGCTGCTCAAATTGTCTTGGAGTTAATACAATATGAATTCTTCAGCCCTTTCTAAATTACCTGTGTGGACCTTATCTTGTTCAGAATCGAAAGTTCCTACAAACAACATGGGCCGGTCCAAAAGAGAAACAAACAAAACATATCTAGAATAAAGTAGAGTGTCTCCCTTTTCTTTAATTAACTCATTATTAAAGCAAAGGTGCTTGCTACCTAGTTTGATGCACCACTTGTTGCTTACCGTCTTTGTCTGGAATAAGGAAAGATATGTTTTGCTATTAGCGCATTCTTTTCTCTACGCAGAAACCACTATATTTCACAAAGATATCGCATTAAAGTAAATTATTAGAATGGTACGCAAAAACAAAAGCAAAGTGCAAGTATATTTTCTTGTTGCGGTCGTTTTATGGAAATATATAAGCAACTGTCCCAGGAAAGCGTACTTAATGCGCTTAATGCTGGACAAAATTAAAAGCCTTGGATAGATATAAAAAAATACATAAAAAGTCCACGCATTTCTGTTGTAAACTGTGTGAAAAGTGGTTTTTATTGGTGATTGCTGATGAAAAAGGTGGACTTGGCCTAGCAGCATAATATCAAAGACAAGAGCATTTGTTAAATTCAAAAGGTTCATCACAGGTTAATTCTAAAAACTGCTCTAGATCGATGAGTAAAAGAGTTTGAGAGAAAAAAACTACCTGCTCGCTACTGTTACCTGATCAGATCGTCTCTTTTAACAGCAGCAGTAGGAACATCACATCACAAAAGTCATTTTTTACATCATGGTTTATGATGATGATGCTCTGTACACATGTTGTTCTTTTTGGCCTTGCCCACTTCGAATAGTTCACCCAAGCTAATGTTTTATGAATATTTATAATCTGTCTTGTTACATTTTTTCTTCATCGAAAAGAGAAAAAGGAGATGTTGCTGATGCTCCTTTTCCTGAAAATAATTGACTGGAAGGTTGAGAAAACCGGTTTATATCGCTCACGTCTTTTTGCCTTTGCTCTTGTTCTCTGCCTTTCTTTTTCTTCTTTCCTTATTAAAAACCAAAGACCCATTCATATATAGATAGGGAGAGACCTTTTTTGATAATCGCAACGAGTATGATTTGATGATGATAAGTTTCGTGAGTCGGTAGCGATCCTTCTGGGTCTACGTGTGTACTTTAATAAATTTCTTTAGATGCATATTATTAACTTTTAAAATCAAGAATATTTTCTACATTATTTCTTACGGGTACAACATAAATTATGGATTTTGCCCTAGTCCATTTATATTCTACTGAAAACTCAAAACAGGAGCCATTCTTTTTATAAGGGTCTTCCATACTGGTAAGGCACTTAATTAAATGTTACATCAAAGAAAATATGGTTTTGTCAGAATAAGAGTCGTCTGCACGAATTTATAGAAACAAAAATTTCAAGAAATTATCTTCCTTTAAGGTATCTTGTCTAAGGTAGGGTTAAAAATGATCAACCTTTCAAAAATAAGTAAATTTTACGTGATATTCATAAAATTAAAGCATGAAAACCGCACGTTGTTTTAAGGACAATAACGCCTTCAGTGCTTAAAATTCAACCAACAACAACTACTGTTTTTTAAGTATTATTATTTTTGAAACATGGATCATAACAATAATTTTGTCGTTTTTAGTTTCCTTCTCAATAAGCCAGTTTCATTATTATAAACGATCATAAGAGTCGGCTACTACATTTTATTTTAAGGGTTTTACTCATTTTTTTCTAATTTAAATCTGCATTTATTCCCAAGAAACTTATTCTCTTCTGTTTGAAAACATAATTCACAAAACGTTTATGAAAAAATCACCGTCTTTGTCTGATGATGCCGTTGTTGTTGGTGGTGGAGCAACTATTACGCAAAGAAGAAAGTAGGCGTATGCAGGTAGCTTGTTTGAGATCAAAGAGTCACCCGAATATTATGTTCAAAATAATAAGAAATGTCCAGTGCAATTTACAAAATGTTACAAAACTCTATCTTTAGTGATGACACAATGAGGAATAACAGGAGAAAGGAGAGAGGGTCATTATCTTAGTCAGTGAGGTCGTCTTTATTATAGAGAAGGCCACTGTTCAACTAAACTTCCCTTTCGTTACAACATAACCAATTTGGACGAATGTGTGGATTTAACTTATTATTACACTTTCATTGTTATTGAAATGATTTTTGTTAAATCTGCTTGCTTCCTGGAGTGGCTGGCTTGTTTTGAGAAAATAATAAAAACGTCTTTCCACCTTGAACACTCCTCTTGATGACCGACAACAACGGTGCATACTGCAATATTTATGTCAAAAAGTCAAGAAAACTTCAGTAAACCTGCATAAATGTTGTTAATATAATCTTGGTTCTTAAAATTTATGAATACGATCAAAGAAAAAAATGGGATTGCCATTGTTGCAAAGTGCATGAGGTTCACACGGTTTTGTTCTGTCAAGTTTTCAATATGAGTCATCATAATATAACCACACAATAACTTGATAGAGATGTCAGAATAAAAGCGCACACATACATATAACTCTAAACACTTTCAATTTTGATGCAGCAAAAAATAAAAATTCTTTCTCCAAGGTCCAAAATTGATGTTTTAGTTTTAAAAATTCATCTCTATTTTTTATTATGTTTTTGCAGGAAACAAACCTCATGCCTGTCATATCTGCCCCAAAAGATTTGCTTTGGCGTGCAATCTCCGTGCTCATTTGAAAACTCATCAAGATGACGATGGCATCAGAATGGATCACTTGGATCAAATGGATTCAACATCTTCCCCTCTTGAAAATGACAATGAAGAAAACTTTGAGCTCACGGAAGAGGAATCCAGCATAATCGATGCTGACTCATAGATGAAATGAGATTAATTAATCGTTCTTTCCAATGTTGTCAAAAAGCTAAATTATAAAAGATGGAACTCAAAGTCTGTTTATAAATATTTACTGAAACTTAAAGGGGTCCAATACTTTCTTGGTTTAAGTTATATTTAGTTAAATAACGCAGTGTGCATAATTGTCTATACAAAAAGAGAAACTAAACTCAAGATAAACTAAAATACAAAGAAAATTCAGTTTCTTGCATGTTAATCACAATGATCGCAGTAAGATATGTAGATGTTTGAATGGATTTAGCAGGATTCTCCCATTTAACTTATGTGTTCTTATAATTTAAAATGTTTTAATTAATCAACTTTTATGTTAATTTTGAAATGCATAGTTTTTAAACAAAGATGCAATTTTCAGTTTTTTGGAATGTACAGATCTTAATCTTTGAATGTCAAAGAACGCCAGATGAGTTTTTCTCATGAGCTTATTATTAGAAATATTTTCAAGCCACGCTCAACGTTGTAATGCCAATGTCTAAAGGGATATTAGATCTAAAGTAAGTTTTAATTAAGGTTAATCGTAAAATTAGTTGTAAATATGCGAAACGTGCTATTTTACAAAGGAAATATTAGAGAAAGTCGATGACGTGTAAGTTAGCTTAAAGTAACTCAATGAATTTGCTCAAAATGTATTAATGTAAAAAGGTTTGTCGATAGTCTAGAATAAACTCTAGTTAGCTATAAGTTTGTATATCCAATTATGGAATCATAGTACATATCAATTGTTTTGTGAAGCAATGTGTCAAAAATTCAATTGTGCAACTACGTACCAAACTGATATTAAAATGCATACTTTTACAACTTTCTCCGGCTTTTTTGAGCCGAGTAGCATAAAGTATGTATTGGTTAATCATGTAAAATAATAGACTTATTTATCTATATGCGCGTTTTACTAATCTTCGACAATGTTATTTTAAAGTGTTGCTAGATTTTGTACAGGATTGTAGTAAAAAGGATAATGTTTTGACTCATTTCAAAGTTAGGTTTAGATAACGAAAGGGGTATAGTGAAATACGCTGAAATACAATACGTGTCGCTAACTGTATTTAAAAACAAAGCTTTAAAGTAAGTGTAGAAGTGTAAGCCGGTGAAAGCCATGTCGCTAATAAAACTGTAAATTAATTTGTCTTCCATTCTGCAATAAAAATTAGGACAAAGGAGACAAATGTTCAGATATAGTATATTATGACCTTTAAATAAACTTTTTTCAAAAACCAAACAATCAAATATCATAATTTCTTTTTTATTAAATCATTTTTGCTCTCCTATAACCCAATCATCAAACGTTTTTATTTCATCTCACATACAATGTGCGCCAGTAAAAATGCCAGGTTAAGAACTTTATCAAAAGAGAAAGTAACGAACCAGTATTTCTGACAACAAAGAGTCCACCTACTAGAATTTGTTTGCAACATTTAGAGTTTGCTTTTTCTACGACCATGGTCTTGTCTTTGATCTCAAGGTATTATGCAATAGAGGGAGTGATAAAATGATGAGGTAAAAAATTAAATAATCTCAATTCTAAACGAGTTATTATTTGATTTTTTTATTTGTGATAATCTTCCAAGAAGCTTAATCACTTGTGGATTTCATTGTTTTCAATAACGAAAAAGTTTGTTAAATTCATGATTAGCGCTTATTTACTGAGAGTTTTACATATTATTATGGTATTCACTTAAATACAGTAGTGACAATTATATAATGAAAATTTTGCTTAATCTGTTGATATACGACTATTATTAAATATTTATTAACTTCAATCGTTAGGGTTATCTTTGTCTTCTAGCGTCATTGTTGCCAAAAGTAAATCTTGCAAAAACAAACTTTGGTCCGGATTCAAATCTCTGCGTCTTTGCGAATCCAAGCACCTATAAAAACACGTTCATATAATAAAATTCCTCAGACTATTACTGAGACAGAATAAATTTTCTCTAAATTCATAATGATTTTTTAAATCAGCATACTTATCAAGAAGAAATTGATGCTTATCATGTTTCTGAGTTCCAGAATCCATGGGATTGGGTGCTTGCAGGGTGGCTGCTGTCTCTGTCAAAATTACAGTCTGACCACCTGAAGACTGGGGAAAGACACTTCGGCGCGTTCCTGATGATGCCGCTGTACTCGATCCTCCTTGAGCTGAGCTCGATTGTTGACTGCTAGATGTGTGTTGTTGTCGATGCAAAAGGCGATCATAAGGTACTGCCGCTACAAAAGAGAATAAAATACAAATGAATATCTCGGAAAACTGAATTAATTTACAATTTTGCAAGTGTTACATTTTTACCTGCACGACGTACGCCAGACAGCTGCGAGAGCAGCTGGGCTATGGGGTCAGCTTCCGCTCCAAAAGCTTCTCTTGCTCCAGATGGGGAGAGACCTCCTGAGCTAAAATGCATGTTCGGTCTACGACCTCTACCAACTCCTAATGTTCTTGATGGCTGTTGCACTCTTCGAAGACTGTGACGTGGCGCCTCTTCTACATAATCTTGAAAAAAGAAGCATTGTTTTAGTAAACTGAATAATTTGTAATTCAATTGATAACAATTATAAAAGTCAATTGAATATTACTATCTCTTGGTTGCTGGCGATGCTCTAATGTAAGATGGGCTGTAAAATCATCAGTAACTAAATTCGGTTCTCCTCCAGTCATTGATGCACATATTGGACATACCTAGCATACAATCGTTAACATTATTTTTCATTGAACCAGAGAAAAATATTGTAATTGAAACATATCTTACCACTTCAGTAGATACATTGCTGTGTTCTGAAGTCACATGCGACTGGAGTTCGGATTCTGTAAATCCTAAACGACCACATATAGGACACGTTAAAGAATGAGCCAATTCAGTCGACGACTCTCCACTATAATATAAATCTGCAAAATTTAATCAACAGTTTAAATATGGTTACACCTTGGAATTGGATTTTGCAGATATGTTTCATATAAATTGTCGTATATTTTATATATATAGTCATACCATAATCACCACGACTTAAAATGCACTGAACCGGATGATCAGCAGTATGACGAGATGTGGCTGCACCTGTAATGACAATAAAAGATAAAGAATGGTTATAAAGTAAATGATTAAATTTTGCTTCTTTGTACTAAATTTTAATCTTACCGATTTCATAACAATTGGCACAAAGGTCGTAATCGTAGCACCTGAGACATTTGTATCTCCTTCCCTTAAAATTACCTTTGAGACACGCATCACAGCTCACCCCTTCATGTCGGCTCATTTTCTTCAAAACTTCACAGATTCAGCCTTATATTACACACTCGAATAATTTCAAATGTTTCAATTGTAATTCCTAGTCGTTTACCACACACTGGACACAGGTTAAACTACACAATCTTCTTCAACAACGAGGTTCCCTACAATTCAAGATTAATTCAAGGTTCAATTTCGTTTCTTCAGGTTTATCAACTTACAACTTTGACCTTAATCAAGTAATTGCTGTAATATTAGTGTTATTAACCAGAATATAGTACAGACTTTTTCTCTTTTGCTTGCTTTACAATTTCCTTATTATCAGATTGAAGTGAGTTGTCGTTACCTACTTATTATACTCAAACAAAAGGATATAGTGCTACTGTTTCCTATTGCAATTGATATATAAGAATAAAATGCAAGTTTTGCAGTTATTTTCCAGAGAATTACAATACAAACGAGTTAATTAATATCAACAATAAATAGTGAGCGCAGCTCTATTATAATTTATCAAAAGTCAGTCCTATGTATTCTAAACTTTCCCTTTCAGAGCACTTTAAATACTTTATGCATAGATCTTTTCTTTCCATCAATCAGTTCTCTATTTTTATTCCTGCGATTAAAAAATACAATCCTTACATTAGTTATAATCAAATACTTTCTTTTCTTACGCAATTCAGATGACTTTTTTCAGTTGACTGGGTTTGCATAGACAATTATGCTTAATTAAATGCTAATTTTCTGACAACCTAATAATGTAAGATTCTAAAGTTTAACAGGAAGATATTTTGATAGTTTTGTAAAATAAATCTACTTAAGGCTTACAGCTGACATTTATATTCGATAGATTAACAAAGGTAAATAATATTTTAAAATAAACACTTTTCCAGGTGAAACGACGAGCCGCCCTTCACCCATTCAAAGCTCAGCAAACTCAAGCCATATCATCTGAAGAAATTGAAGTTTGGTTAAATACATCAAATCAGCTGATCTGTAGTTTTTTAGTTTTTAATGGAGCCAGGCCAGCGATGTTAAAAATAATATTATGGCGTCTTTCTCCACATGTGCTTACTTTCTCAGTCATTAAATCTCCATCATTTAAGCTTTCTTAATTGAACAATCACCGGGTTTTCCGTTAATCTACTTCCGTTTTCATTGCCAGTTTGAAATTTCATTTAAGAGTCTGCGTTGCCTCCCAAACCCCCCACAGTTTCAGGGATTGTTTTTCTTATTGATGAGATCAA
>JAANSO010001619.1:0-16225 GCA_036507315.1 Lepidocyrtus fimetarius | reverse complement strand
AGCCATGCTCATTCAGATAAAAATGATGTTTTTAATCTAAAATTAATTCAGGGAACGACTGGCCTATATGACCTTGATGTCATATACAGAATAATCACAACGTGTAGTGCCGTTGCACTGGTTGGTGGGTTTGTCCAGTTCATCATGTCATTTTGGCTGCTTCTTGCAGCCTCAAGGGTAAGACTAATACCCTAATACTGATAATATTTTAAATTTTGTCAATTTTCATTTTTTATATCATCATAATAATATATTCACGATAAAAGATTTGCTTTAAATTGTGTCTATTCTTATTGCAATCCCTTATGGATTTTTCTGCTTGTTTCTTTCATGATTTACATTATTACACATTTTGATGTTGCTAAATTTTACCAAACAAGTGTACACGAGCTTTTTTCTTTGAACTTATGTAAGTTTGCTTGTTTTCATAATAATATGGATGTTCATGTGTTATCCATGCTTGTTTTAAAGTTTTAAATTTATTCTACACAATGTTTTCGATTTTGAAATATACATGTTCTTCAACATTAATTTTGCCTGTACTTCAAAATCTCAGATTTAAGAAGACTGCGGAAGTTGTAAAGACAGAAAGATAGTACAGCGAATGCATGATTAGCACAATTAAAATTAACACGTGTACACAAGCCAAACGTAATGTAAAACTTTGCATGAAAGAGGTTTTTGGTTAATGTCTATGTCTTTACATTTACCTTTAAGGTAAGTTGGAGTGGATATATAGTAAAGAAAATTATGATGACTTTATGAAGTAGAAAAGTCAACGCACTTTATGATTATTCTTCATTTAAAAATACTTTCAACAATGCTCTTTGCAAACACTTAAAATCTGCTTCTTTTCGTGCTTTGTTATTACACCACTGACCCAAAAACCGTTTCTTTTAAAAATTTCATACGTTTTAATCATTTAGCATTCCATGTCCTAAACTAACATATTTTGTAAAGAAAAATGCAATAATTTTGAAACGTTTTATTTATTTTTTATTCAGGGTGGACGTGTCATGGCGAAATTTTGGGTTTGGGTACATTTATTAGTGATGTGTGCAATTGGGGGTGGGTTCCTTTGCATCATTACAAATGAACTACAGTCTGAATACACCAATTTATGTCTTTCTCGCCGTTTCCGGAACCGACTTTATCCTACTCATTTACTTTGTTTGGGTTGTGTATGCATATGCGTCTAAAAGCGGGAGGGAATCGGATGTATGAAGTGGATTCACTTAAAAATCTTTTATTCACGTACTTTCTCCTATGCTTTTCCTGAAAACGAAAAATCTCAATATGTAAGGAGCTCTTTTACAAAGTCCTTTAACGAAGCCAAACTTTAGCTAACGAGATTAATAATTATAAATACTTTTAGTTAGTTCAAAGTAAGTTTTTTGTTTTGTTTACAGTAATATGCGTATTGTTTTAAGGAATGAACCTATACAAGAAAGAAAAATAATCATGTAAAACTTGTAAGGGTGAAAGTGTAAAAACTAAAATTGAAACTCACAAAATGTTTAACAGTAAGCTAGCAAATAATAGGTATTATCAACAAGTGACCAAGTAAGAGAAATGCCTTCAAAAGCTTATTGTTCTAACTGTTCAACTTTTGTACAGTATATCTATTTATTCTCTACAATATTTACATTAGGCTCAGCCTCACAGAATTTTTCGTTAGAATGATGTAAGTATAGACATTTCACGTTTTTGTACAAAATATTTGACTACATAATTGTTTTAAACTAGCTGTAGATTACTTACATAATATACGGGGACAAGCAAATGCCATGTTTATTTACAGTAGTCTAGAAATTATCAATATTACCTAAGTACTGTACGACTTATATAGTCATTGGTAAGTTATAGTCATAATAGCGATACTGATGCGATTACTTACAAATAAGGATGAACGTTTTAGAGAAATAACATTTAATACCTACTTTCGTTTATCGTTGCGTAATTAGTGATTTGTTTAACCTTGTAAAAATGGACAAGTTTGTAAATATATTTTTTGTTTGAGTACAACTTTGTAAATATTGAATGAAAAAGTAAAAAAAATGTTTATCGTTGCGTAATTAGTGATTTGTTTAACCTTGTAAAAATGGACAAGTTTGTAAATATATTTTTTGTTTGAGTACAACTTTGTAAATATTGAATGAAAAAGTAAAAAAATATGTGCGAAAAATAAATGGAATTGAAACGACAAAATTGAAAATCAAAGCATTTGTTTAAAAACACAAATTTTGTAAAACACAAAAGTTCCAGTTCAATGATCACTGCACTTATCCCAAACAAAGCTAACTGGTAATTAGCATTAGCGCATAACAGGAAACATTAAAACTTATCGTTAGTAAGTGAAGCTGATTTTTGCCAAAACAAATCACTTATTTTGTACTTCTTTGCTTTCTTTAGCAATAATATTGAAACATAAGTCCTGTCTCAATTTGCCCCATCCCATATACTTTTAACGTTAGTTGACGTGTAGATAGATTTTTCTTTTTCATTCTATTTTAAATTAAAATTATTTGCTTAAGCTAAAGCCATGTTTTATTGCATAAACCTCACGGAACTGTGCTAAATTTTTAATTATACATTCTACTTTGTCATCATCTTCCTAACCATCGTCGCGTCATTACTGCTTTACCCTACCTACCATCATACGTATAAGTATAAGAACAAAACCTGTAAGTATGGACCAGAAGCAATGAAATCTATTATAGTTTGTCTTGTGAGGAATTTTTGGCAAAGCAAAATAACTTCAAGAGGGGAGTTAAGAAGAGGTTTTAAAGTGCGTAATTTTATTAGCATTTTGTCAAGTGGATTGAAGTTGGATGTTGAAAATATTGCAAGCCTCACATCATCCTCAACTTTTTTCTAAACGTTCTAACATTGGCAATTTGACACAGTATTTTCATAGGTAGGACGGTATGTGATGACAATATTTTATATTCCTTTACGCATAAAAAACTCCATTTTAAAATCATTTTCCTAATTTAAAATTTTTAATGTTTTTCTCATCCTTGGTCTCTCCTTTATAGCATACCTAACAGGTGAGTAAAAAAGTTTTTGCAATAAAAGTTTTTATTAAAGAATGCTTCGCAGAATGTTAACACTCTCGTTAGTTATAAAAATTGAGCTAAAGTGGAGGACAGGGTGGTATTTCCTTTCGGTTGGGGTTATGGAGTAAAGCAGGAATTAGGAATCTTTTTAACTGCTTTTTGGGGGTAAATGAAGGATGCCAAAACGCAATCCTCATAAAATCCTCGTAAAATGTTACCTTCCGTACCAAATAGCACGGTCTGATTCATTGAAGGTTTTCTAATAGTAAAAACTAAAGAGTTATATGTACTGATCAAATGGTAATTTGGTTTTGGTAAAATCAAACTTTGAAAAACAAGTAGTGCCAATTTCAGACCATTAAAACTGTTTTAGTACTTCTTCTGCCATGCATTTTTGCTTGCATGCTATCAAAAGTTTTACGAAAGTCATATAACACCTTTTTTCTCCAGTAGATCGTTAATGGTTCAATTAAATTGTGTGTGCGTGCCAAACACCAAATTATTAACAGGATATATAGAAGCTATATTATCTTAATTTTACAAATTATTACTCGGTTAAGATTTCTTTTTCTCTTGTGTTGTAATACAAGCAAAAACAAAAACAAGTTGGATTTAAAAATCTGTCTTGATAATGTCAAGTCTTTTCGTATTTAAAGGCGTTTACGTCATATAAGCATCAATAGGTTTTACAGCTCTCATGAAAACTGAAAAAACATTAAAAACAATGGGCAATAAAATATTGATTGAAAACTTAAACTCATAGGATGCATATGCACAAATTAGTACAGTACAGCAAATATTTTCCAATCCAACTGGTAGTTTTCTATTTATTTGAGCAGTCCAAAATTTCAATAAAAATGAAACAGAACGTGCTTGGAAAGATCATTTTGATGGTTGCTATTTTTGTTTCGTTGAAAAATAAAGCAGTCGAGTTAACATTTGACATTAAATAAATGTTCGGCTTGTGTGCCAATGACTCACACATATAGCGCTTAAATCCTTCGCTTCAGTTTCTACACATAATCTTTTCTGTAAAGAAATATCAACTACATATTATTACATTAGACATTTCCGTTCCAGAACAAAGACTGATTTTGCACCGTTACTTGAACTGGCAGACGAATCTTTTGTTAAATTCATAGTTATCGGTTATTTGTAATTTTGTCGTTTTCCAACCTGTCAGCAAAGTTATATTTCAGATAAAAGAGTAAGAATAAGTAGAAGATTTGTATGTAATTTTCCCTGTACAATTGTACATTAGCATATTTGAGCATCCGCTCAAATCATTATCTTCCTTCTTTTGCCATTTTCGTCATTAACACACTCAAGAATCCATAAAGTCTTTTATTGTTACGTAACCACGTTTGAAAGGAGGGGAAAGGAAAAGAAGGGACGACAACAATTAACAATGGCAATATCCTTCCTTAATTATCTCTGCACCTTTTCTATCTTTGAGCTCTAGTGGTTCTTAGATGCACATAAAGTGAAATTTAACAATTATAGCTGAAGGTTAGGATTTAAGAAATGATTCCTCAGTGTCTACAATGTATTTCTTGCATGAAAAGGAAAATTTCTTGGAAATAATGTATAATGCTACTTGTTTACAGGAAATGATCTAGTCAAATTTTGGTAATCATCCCATCAGTCAAGATTTTATTCTTATTAATGTCAAAAACGCAAAGGCATTTTTTGAATGCTCATGATACATACCCATCCAAAGTTAGGTCCTTTTTGGCAGGTTAAAGTTTAAGCAGGTAAACTGATTGAATCAGTAATCAGTCTTAATTACAAATTTAAATAGAGTGTTGAATGACTAATAAGAAAATACCTATGTATCATACAATTCTGTCGTTCTGCATGAATTTGTTTTGCGGCTAGCTTGGGTGATATTTTGTCGTATTAAGTAAGTTTTTTCTTCAAGACGAGTTTCAAGACAAATCTCTTTAATAATTTGTTTTCATGTACTATTCAAAAGCAAACGACATATTTGGAATTAGATAAATTAGTCAATGAATAAGCAAGATCAAATCAGTAATGCTCTAACAAGAGAAACTGGAATCGTGTCCATAGTTGATAAACAATTTGTCCCATGCTGCGCAGATATCCACAAAACAATTGAGCAAGTTCTAAATCTAACTATGCAAACAGGAAAGGCAGCCAGTCTTGAACGTTATATCAGCAAAATATTTACCTTACATAAAGTGATATCTGTAACAACGCGGTTTAAACCGCTCAAACTCACACCCAACCGCCATATTTGCTAATTCCTAGTTTTTCACTTCTATCATTTATTTGCGAAATATTGCAAGCTTTTTTACATAATAAACATCTTTTAATATGAAAACTAATGGTTAGTTTACATTCAGTGTTCTTTTGAATTGAAAATGTAGGTGAAGCAAAATGGTGATGCCATGTGAGCAAATTTCTGTTAAACCATTAAGAAATTGGGTAGAACAGGCAGCTTACATTTAAACTTTGCTGTTAGAATCTTCATATCAGTATGCTTCAATAATAGCTATTAAGCATTACCTCGCTATATCAATTAACACAAGAACATACAATTTTAAATGTTTGAAAGCAGGAGGAATAGAACAAATGAAGAAGAAACAGTCGTTACTATTCACAGTAATACGTTACTGATGATGATGATGGTTATGATTTACAGAGAAAATTTTGTTTGAAGGTTAGGGGAACAGGACAAGTGGCTGTTAAGAATTCATAAGTACTATTTTCAGCTTATACGGCTCCCGCTCATATTATAACAATTTTCTTTAGAAAGAAGTTAAAAGAAAACATTCAAATTGCCAAACTATGCGTTTAAAATTCTAAACTAAACTTTATTGTTCATATTATTCATCGTCATAATCGTGTCAATAAATGAAAAGAAAATTACATCACAAAATCATTCACAACTTGAGGCAGTAGTCGCCATACATTTCATCTACTGCTAAACCGTAACATCCAACCCAGAAATCACAATCACAGCGTTTTATTTAACGAACAATTTAAACCATACAAACTGAAGCAATTTGCTCATACAGAGCTCCAATAAATGTGTCATCCTTCTTTTAAGAAAAATACTGAAAAGAACGAACAGGATATTAATTGGAAGGAATGTAATGGAATATGAAGCTCGCAGCTGCGTTTAAAGTTTAAAAAGCATTATTAAAAATCCTCTTCGTTGGAAAAGACATTAAAGTAAAGAACGCAGACGTAATTGCCATATAGTTGGAGTCGGAAAGGACATAGAAAATGGAATGGAATAATACGAAAGAAATAAGGGCAGGTGCCATATCATTTTAAAGATGTAGTGATATATGGGTGACTGATGCGATTGCTATGATGATGATGACGGCGAGGTAGTTGCGATATTAGCGATGTGGTGTGTCATACAGCGCAGTGAGCGCAGCGCTTGGATGGTGAGTCACTAAATGGTAATGAAGACGAAGATAGTTAGGATGACGATAGGCATCAATCTTTCCATTGTTCATCAATAGAAGAAAATGCTGCAGATACTGTGAAGAAAGGCTTGGTTGGATCTGTTGATGAGGCACACAAGCGAGTCTGTTGTTGTTGTATGAAAGTGGAACTGTGCGAGGTGTGAATGTGAACGAATATATTTTTCTTTGCGTTCCTCTATATAGCGTGGTAAAGGAAATATAAGTACGATTTAAATAAATTGCACAGAATTCAAAGCTAATCACAACTAGCGGTGGCGGTGTGCATATGCACATATGAAAATTAATTACTTGGGTCTTCATTAATTGGCAGTTCCAACTATAAAGGGAGTGAATCAAGAGGCAATTAGATTTGTTGAACATGGAAGAAGGAACCTTAAAGAAAACAAGACCTAGCAATGGTAACAGCCCTGTGCAATGGCAACATCAAAATAACAGCCATGTGCCTCCTTACCCTCGACCTCATCCCCAGCATAGGAGAAGGGGTTCGGAAAGTTCGGAGCAATGTTGCAAAATGATTTGCAGAGCCAGAATTGTAGCTTTATTTGCCGTGGCAAGTTTAATCGTGCATACACAGTACAATTTTAAATTCTCGATTACTGAATATTTTTATGAATTTTCTTTGAAATTGCAGTTTCTTGCAGCCAGTGTGATGGGGACTTGTGGATGGGTACTACACAAGGCTATACAAGACTGGAGAAATCCAACCTTGCAAACTGCAACTACACTTTTATCACAGGTACAGAAATCAAATTCTTGAAGATACGTCATAGATTGAATGGAATGATTTCCCTTTTTTCAAGCAACATTTTTATAAACATTTCTAATTTGAAAGGTTAACACATTCTTCGGAGGAACTACAGGGCTCTACGATTTGGAAGTGATTTATCGAATTTTAACTGCATGCAGTGCTACAGGATTTGTTGGAGGAATTTTGCAATTCTTTTTGTCAATGTGGCTCCTGTTATCACTCGTTAAGGTAAAATCATACCAAATTAAAAGCTTTATATTTAGAGCTATAAAGAGGAATTTAATGGATATTGTTTTTAATTGCAACAGGATGGAAGAACAGTTTCTAGAGTTTGGGTGATTTGTCACATATTCATTATGTTTGCTGTTGGTGGGGCCTTCTTGTGCATTGTCACCAACGAATTGGAGATCAATGATGCAATCACAGCGCTTCTGATCGTGACAGGAATTGACTTTGTTCTGTTAGTTCCATTTTCTTGGTTGATTTTCATGTACTCCACTCAAGACAGCACAGATACATTCGTTTAAATATCGAAATATCATGAGTTTTTATTTTATTGGTAGAACGTGTCCTTCAGAATTATATTACTTTTTAATGAAACTGTTTGCTTATACGATTTTGTACTGTAAATACATTTAGTTTTTACTTGGTCGTACTGGTATTTGAGTTTTCGTTATAAAATAGAATACTTTTTTTCTGTTTTTGCAATGTTAGACGACCAGCTTTTCATACTTCAAGGATTTACTTTAAGATTACTACTTTTTAGCATCTGACCCTTTTGTAACGGTCATTTTGACCGAATACTTTGTAAAATAGTGATATAGAAAAGGGATTTTAAGCTCTTAATTTAATCATTGTCCTGCCATAAGCTTATAATTGTTTTTCATGAATATGTTTTTGGAAATAAAATACTGGATAGTTTTTCCAGAAAATACCTATGAAAACCCAACTTTTACTTTGCGAAGGAAGGATTATATTTTTATTATGACCATAAAAAAAGTAATTTGTGTCCTCGAATACGAAGTTAAAGTTTAATGCTCCTTTAACTCTTAATTAAAGCTGATCAGTCATCGCTCAGTAGATAATAGATACGGAGACACTGGCACAAATTCATGCATACAATTATGATCTATTTTCGTACTTTAGTATTCTTCGGTAATAAAATTTTTTATTTAATCAAAAGTAAATATTGAGACAATAGTAAGTAATTTCGTAAATAAATAGAGTTAAGCACAAGTTGTTTTGTATACTAACAATAATAACATTAGTGCAACATTATTTACAGATAATATTTTAGTAGATGACGCTGATTCCACCATATTTCTTCCTTTCCCTAGAAAGTCTTTAGGGATGAAGGTAATATCCACTGATGGAAAAACGAAATAACACAATTGTCAGATTCAAAATGTCATAAATATAAAATTAAAACAAAGAAGCGTCCCGTCCCCTACAGATATTTAAGCAGTTATTAATACTATAATAAAAATAAAAACTTACGGTAATTTAATTCTCATAAAGATGTAAGTTGTAAGAACAGCGACTAGTAACACAAATGAAGCCAACGGAAGTCATAAGATAATATCCTAAACTACTGTGGCTTTTGTAGCTCGAGGTGGAAGTTCCATGCGTTCTATAAAGAATTATGAATCCCAATCCTCCAACTGTAAACATAAATGATGAAGCCAATCCTTCCAAAATGTATTGTCCATTTACCCGATATGGCATAAAGGCAACCTACAATTTAAATAGACTTCACTTAAATTCCGAAACAGTGAAGTTCAGGCCGTTATAGTAAATTGTCATTTACCGGTCTTGATACGCCCCTCTCGTCAACGGTACTGCCAACACCTGGAGGTTCCACGATTACATCATAAATAATACCTTCAAAAACAAACAATTAAACTGATTTAAACGACAGCCCTTTCTTTTTAAATAGTTAACTTAATTGTGACATTCTTAATGTCATACCAGCAGTAATTAAAAAGTAGGAGAACAAAGCCAGGGAGAATACAACCATCGCAGAAGGCTGGACAATCCACGAAGGTTTTCGAATCTTCAAATTCGGCACTGCCAAAATGGCAAACGGTATTCTAAATAACATTTCCATGATGAGTTTAATTTCTGATGACTTCGCTAATTATCTGCCACTACTTCTGGACCTGTAACAATCAAATTTGCACAATTAAATATCAATTATTTTCATCACCCACCAGGCTATCACATAAGTAATACCTGTAGTTAACTGTGCAATTAAATTAAATTGCAATTCTCAAAGTTTAGAAGCCCAGATGTAGAGAAATGTCAACGTGTCCGAAAAAGCACAGAAAAAGCATAGCTCTCTGTTGTTCTATGCTTTGCATACTTTCCTATCCAATCAATGCTTTTTTCCGGAGTAGCGCTAAAGCTGCGGTTTTGAAAAAGCCGATTCAATTCGTGCAGGATCGCTGTGTGTGGTCCTGCCTATGAAGAATACACGGACGGGATGGAGAATGCTTTTTGACATTGCATAAACTTGTGTACCTTGTACATCCTTTACGCCTTTTACTGCTACATACACTAAACACTAAACTTAACCTAAAAACATAGATAAAAACCCTGTAGTGCATTTTATCTTGTTTTTGCACATCACTTTCCCTTTTTCGGTAAATAATTCACCGATATCAACAAACAAACTTGTTTATCCCCTTGGGGGCTATAGCAAATGCCTGGTGTAAGAAAAAAAAAAACTTTTCCTAAGCCATATATAAAAAATTAAAAAAATAAAAATAAGGTCGTCGAATCTTTTCCCAAGGGGATCATGTAATATGTATTATGTCTTGTTTTTAAAGCAAGATTCGAGTTTTAATTTAAATAATTAAAGTGACATTTAATTGAGGTGAAGTTATGCAATGGCATTGTTAATTTTGTCCTGGCTGTAGACAAATTGTCAAATTTTAGTTCGAAGAATTTGTTAATTAATCTAATGTGAATACTTGATAAGCAATTGGTTTCTTATCGAGATTGTTTATCTGGAGAACATTCTGAAGCTGATTCCTGGAGTGATTCTTTATTTACTGTGTCTAGTGGCCTTTGGTAAGAAATTGATAAGTTTGGAACAACAATAATTTACAGTAATCCATGTATGAGATCCATGATGAGACAACTTTTCTCTAAATGAGAGCAAGGAGAATTTATTTCATTTATGTGGACATACTCTTATATAGATATTTTTCTTCTTATTTCAGACAATATTGCGTCCGGCCAAAACAAAAGTGTTTGCAGAAGCGTTGGATTAATAAGGCAGCCAGAGCGTGCGGTCTAAGGTGATATATAATGATGATAGTCGTGGCTTATGCTTTATTTTGGTCCAAATTTAATTCATTGGAAATGCTGACGGCGAATGTGCAAGTAAGAAATATTCTTTTAAAGTACGAGTACTCAGTACAGTTTATCTCTTGCTTTAAGTTTGATTTGTTTTAAACAAAGAAAAATAAATTCATACTCAATGTTGTGTTTATTTTC
This sequence comes from Lepidocyrtus fimetarius, assembly GCA_036507315.1. Lineage (NCBI taxonomy): Eukaryota > Metazoa > Arthropoda > Collembola > Entomobryomorpha > Entomobryidae > Lepidocyrtus > Lepidocyrtus fimetarius. Next base: position 5,456 of record JAANSO010001619.1, on the reverse strand, counting down.
TTGCAGGGACATCATTGCTTAAAGTGATCATCAAATGATGACCTAAATCAAATCAAACTCAAGCTTAATGTTTTTTAAAAGTGGAAATTGCAGGACGGTTAACAAAGAATACATGAAGCGCAGACTACCTTGTGTCATTTTGTTTTCAAATGATTGCTAGTGAAAGGAGCTTAGCATCAGCTCATCAACCTAAATCACAGCAGCAGAGGCTTCAACCATCCGTGGCTTCAAGACTCGGGAAATCTAAAAATGGAAAGCCACCGGTTAGACCCGTTAAAGTATATGTCTTGGATCCCAGAACTTTGCAGCAACAGTTGGAAGCTTATGTTGGTCAGAAAAATAAACGGGAAGCTGAAGCTAAAGAGAGAGAAAAAGCTAAGGAACAGCGCGATAGGGAAAGTCAAAATGAAATAACAAGGATCACAGAAGCCGTAACGGCTACGAGAAACTCTACTCCAATAACATCATTATCAGGAGGCCCAGAAAAATCAACTTCTGCATCTAGCACAAGCACAGCTACAATTTCCATCTCAAAAAAGTCTTTATCGTTGCCCGCTCCCTCAACACATACGAAACATCACGAACCTTACAGGGGGGAAGATAACCTCAGTGCAAAAGGAATTGTTACGCAACAATGTATTACGACAACAGGATTTGGCTTACCACCAATTCCACTGGTAGTAACAAACGGGGTTGCTTTGCTGGAAGCTCCAATTTCTCATTCGTCTATCTCATCTAGTAGTAATGGAATCTTGAATGTGACCTCTTCTACAACATCAAGTGTAACTAGTATTGGTGCTAGCCAAATATTTGTAGAATCCTCAGCGACTGGTTTCCAGTCTAAATCTAATACTTGTATGAAAAATAAGAAAACGAAGAAACGAAAAGCTAAAAAACGAAAGTTCACAAGTGTTAGTAAAGAAAAAGACGAAGAGGACGATACCGAGTTGGCGTATTTGCGAAAGCAGACTACAACGAGGTTAGGACGAGTATCTCGACCCGTTAGTCAACCACATTCACCGTACTCCGGAAGCTCCAGGGTTCCGAGCCCTTCAAATACAAAGCTTAAACGAAAAGAAAAAGAAACTATTTTGACAAACGTGAAAGTTGTAGAATTTCGTTGTGAAACCTGTTTTGAAACATATACTTCGCAAGACAAACTAAATTTCCATTTAGAAGAATGCCAACGAAATCAAGCCTCTCTCAATAAACCAACAAGCTCCGGTTCATCTAGATTACCACCACCACTAATACCATTGTCACTAACATTAAAACACGAATCTCAACAACAACAACTAGCATCCAGTACAAATGATCAGGGTTCTATTGCTACTATTCCTCAACTAGTTTTCAGTTCCTGAGTCTAAACAAGGATTTGTTATTACTACTAATGCTGTTTATACCACTGCAGCCCCCACGACTGCATGCTCAATCACTTTCTCCCAAGTTTGTTCCGTGTCGAATACCATACACAACAACACGCAATTACCTCCACGACTTCCTGCAGTCACTACAACATCGGAGCTGGTCCCCATATCTTATGATAACTTAACAGTTAACAAGAACTGTATTAGCAGCAGCAATAGTTTCCCCTCTTCATCAGATCTAGTCCAGCTTCCTCTTCAAACTCCGTTTGCTGTATCTCCACCATCACTAACGCAATCCCAAACCTCTTCCTCAGTAACATTGTCAAGAACAACATGTCAGTCTCGTGAGCCACCGATTTTGCATCTAAACTTAGATCTAACCGAAAAATATTTTGAATCTGATTCTAACAATCTCAAACCATGCTGTAAATGATGCTAAGATTAGCGTTGGAAGTAATGAAAATCGTAGTTTTAAATGCTTGGAGAATCCAGGCTCCACTCCAATTAACGTTAATACTGAATCACTCGTGCCCACCGTTGAATGACGATGTACTTCCTCACAGAAATGATATGTTATCAAACGTTGACTTGGTTCCTTCGTCATTCACCATTCCGAACAGTCCATCGTCACAATGTCCATCACCCAGATTCCCATTAGATAATAATCAATTTCATGTTGTTGTATCGAAAGAAGTTGGTGAAAGTAGTCCGGAACGCACTTGCCATTCACCAAAGGACCCAATGCTGCTGCATTCTCGGTCACCATTTCCTTCAGCAATTTTGGATGCTTCTTTAAATTTCAGTTAGTGTTTCGAATTTCAGTATTCCAGAGGAAGGTTTGTGTAGAGGTGAATTGTTTATGGATTTGGGAGATAATATCTTGGAAAATAATTTAATGAATAATAGCAGAATGTTATCTCCGTCTCCGCCCGTGTTCTCTGAAGTTGAAGAAAATGCTGGCGAACCTTTATTTGCCAGCTCACCTTATTAAAGTGGCTTGTAGTGGTGAATTGGATAATACAATGGAGGAAGGGCCTGCTCCAGAAGACAGCGATTTAGAAAATGAAATAGAGGGACCTAAAACTAGTTCAGTTTCAAGTCCTCCGCAAATCATTGCTCCGATTTTAAATACAGAGGATGCTAACGATGGTGAAATTTTCCAAAGTGCTAGAAACGCAGCTAACTACGCTAGAAACTTTTCAAGTCCGTGTACTACTTCTGCTACAACAACACATTGTGCCGTTACTACTTTACATAATTCAAATTCAAACGAAGCTCAAACCCCATCGCATAATAAAAAAGTACCAAATTATGGAACATCATCCAGTTCACTTTCTGTGTCTCTGACTGATTTTCCAAAAACTCCGTTAAGCACTTGCCTGGAAAGTGATATTTTCAATGGACATTGATAGCCCCGAATTTGCCAATTCAGCAATAATCTCATCCAAATTTTCAAAAAGACGAAGTGTTTGGCAATTTGTCAAAGAACAAATTAACTTTTGTGGAATAAGCCAGGTAAGAATATTAAAATAGAATTGATTTCTTAACATTAATCGGCAATACATTAGGTAATGATCTGTTTTATTAATGTTGAAAATTTATATCATAATAGGCTTGTGGAGAAATCTCTGAAATGGCTGAAAAACTTTCAAAAATCGCTAGGGACCAATTTATACCAATTAGGGAAGAAGAGATTGATCGAATAGGAAATTCAGCTTCAGTAGTTCACGTAAGCGTTTTTGGATCTGTTCCATTGTTTCTAACATTCAAAAAAATCTTTTTGCGAATATATTGTAAAAACATTTCTCTTAAGTACTAAAATACAAAACAAACATGAATTTATTATTCCTTGCAGGTTGACACTCCGTTTGTGTCACATTTGCTTGATCTCCCGTTTGGGACCTATATTTTCAAAGAAGATTCCGGAAATAGGAAAGTGACACCACCTCCACCTATAACTTCATCAGAACTTTCCTTTACATGTGGAGTTGATGATGTTGAAAAATTTTTACCGGCGAATATTGATCTCATTGCATTACCACATCTAACTAACCTAGACTTGATTTAGCGTTTGTAATCGCAAAAGGAAGGCTGAAGTAAATGCTGTACTTGTTGCTGCAATTGTATTCCTGACAGTATCGTTTTAATGTTTGTTTGTTATTTAGATTAGGTTAAGTAAATAACTTGTGGCTGAAGGATGGATACCTCTCTTACTTATGGTTACTATTTGTGATGTTTTAGAGACGTAGAGTAGAACATTATGAGTTTTGCAATTTTTTATCCATATTTTTAACAACCATTTATGTTTTTCATGCTTACTGACTGTGTTTATGGAATTTTTGAACAAATATAGGGTAATACAAGATCTGAAAGTGGTAAAAATGTATATAGTTGGAAGACAGTAGAATGAATTATAGTAGTCAAGTCACAATACAATCTTTAGAATAATCGTATAATCTTGCGTACGTAGTACATGGAAATCTTTTAGTAATTGCAACAGTCAAACAAACAAAAAGCACTGCAAATTTTGTAAACTTTTTTGTTCTAAAAGGAATGATGGCATACTTGATTCTGTATTTTGTTATGCATTTAAGAAATAGTGTAAGAACTAAAATGAAACTTGAAACCTTATTAAAAGAAAGTCTCGTTGCATTTCTAAACAATAAATGTATTTACGCCAAAAATAAAACAAGGATAACCGTTTCCGTAATTAATAATAATTAACAGTAACTAATAATGTCTGTCTAGGCCTAGGCTGTTTTAAAAATACTTAGTATGCAGTAAAATAACACGGTGATTATTTTATTAAAGTGTTCAAAAGTTTGTATCTGAAAATCGTAATTTCAGATTTTATATAGTACAATACGGTCATCGGAAAATTAAAAAAATAAACTGAACTGACTGAAAATTAAATTATTATTTCTATTTCATGTGTATTTTCATGTCACTTCTTCAAAATCAAAATTACCATGCGGCTGAATAGTTTACGCATACTCCAGATAGTTGCACAATGCCGGATGTTCGTCACAACGATTTACAAACTTGTGATGCAAAAAGATAAAAATGCTTCCTTTGTCATCGGCATACGAATTCATTCTGAACTTTTTCTTTGCTGAAACCATTTCTTATTTTATCTATTGAGGATGGATGTCTCCCTGTCTGCAGTTGAAACCTACTGCAATATTATAACATTTCATATTGTTTTTGTTGTAGATGTGTTCAAGTACGGTACGTTAAAAATTGACCTTTTATTTCATGAAATATTCTCCTGATACAAAAAGTCGGGAAAATCAATGATATTTTAAGAAAACCCTTTTGGTTAACACCAAATGAATGAAGAATGCCTAAACTTTAATCTTTCTATACTTCACTCTACGTTCTGACTTTTTAGATTCAAGACAAGTAAAAGGCTCTTTACTACATAATGTATTTCAACAATTAAAAGCTATCTTCAAGCATCGCCAACCATATATAATACATTAATCACATAATCTAAAGAAGCTATTCATTAATTCATTAATTTTGCGTATAAATTCATAATAAAAGTAATTAGTAATGATTGCCAGACTTCGTCCAGGAAGTAAAAAACTATTGTATTCTTCAGTGGGACTTTGTTTGTTTTATTGGATGTTTCTAAGAACAAGAAAATACACTGAAGTTGTAGAATTTCAAATTGCAAATGCAGAACCGAAGACAGTTTGGGAATATTGGGCAGATTTTTCCAATTGGCAAAAACTAAATCCAAACGTGTAAGTAAAAGTTCCAATTACTTCAGTAAAGACTGCTGTAAGTTTCACTTAAGAAGCATGAATAATATGTGATAAGCAAAAGTATCAATACTTTTCAGATTAGATTTTGAAGTGCAACATGAAAAGGGAAACTACGAAAACTGGGAATATGCAGTTAAGTATGAAGAAGCGATGAATTTAATTCCAAGTGCGAGAGTGCATATCTGGGCACTGTACAAGATAACGCCTGAGCAGCGTCATGGCCACTTTTCTCAACCGTTTAGAATTACCTCAACACACAAGACCTGCATGTTTATCTTTTGTTGTAAGATACTCTATCGCTTATCATAAAAATTGTTAA
>JAANSO010001618.1:0-16226 GCA_036507315.1 Lepidocyrtus fimetarius | reverse complement strand
GTTGAATACAGCGCAGTCGCTTTTCCAAAAACTGAACAGAAAGGAAATTTCCGTTATAAATTGGAACTGCACAGGCAAATGCAATGCAACAACAATATACCTAGTATGTATATATTTGCCGTTTGCTTTAAATACATGCACTCACGACATACATTATGTCTCCATAATACGAAAACGATAGTGCCTCTTCCACTTTCAATTATATAAATTTTGATAAGCTTCAGCCTTAATGTTAAGCAATGCATGATAAATGTTATCATTTTAATATCACAAGGCAATTTCTGACATTGTGAATAGGTATACAGTTTTATATGGTTTGTTGATTCGTATCTTGATTTAGTCCAAAAATGCTTATTTTTTTATATTTACCCATTAAATATAATACATGAAAAGGTTTAATGATTGAGATGTAATTCATCCAAAAGTGGCATGTAAACATTAAAAAATTAAATCTTGTTTTGAATAAGATTGCAGCATATTATGTATACGAGACTTTTCTTTCGAGTGTTTCGTTTTTTCTTGTTATTATTAATGGGGCGTTTTGAGAATATCAAAGTTGCTTGCTTCTTATCTTTCTTGTGATTCTCATCATTCATTACTTATGTCAATTTTATTAATAGAATGGTTAAAAAAACATGTAAAGCAAAGTAAAAGCACTGACCTCACGTTAATTAATACGGTAAACATAAAAGAACTACAGATGTTAATTCAAGGAACTGGTCAGGAAGGAATATGTTACATAAATTAAAAAATCTCACGTATTTTTAACAGCATATTAAAGATGGAATACGTTGACGCAAATCTTAATCTATATTTCTTAGTTTTTTAGATTAGTATATTTTAATTAAAATGCCAATTTGTCATCTTTCAAATTAGATTAAAATTTGCTTTTGTGAATTCTTTTTATCATTTGCGAATTGTTAAAAAATCTCTTAAATTGGTAGATAGAGTGGTTTAGGTCATACAATCAAAGATATTTTTATTTTTAAATCAGGAAGAACTCTTTATGAAGCAACTACCACCCACATTAACAAGTTTGTTTTATAGTTACCCCTCGTGGAACGTTGTCAATGGAATAAGCTCGTAATATTTGACTAGAAGAACAAAACCAAGCTTTGAAATGAGATTTTTCCAGTTTTCTCCATCGATAAGAATATCCATCGTGTTTGTAAGTAAAAATTGCAATGAGATTGAATGATTGCAGTCATTTTTTATGATAATTGGCAATAAATAATGTAACTTTTATTAGGGTTTGCATCAATTGCTAATTAAGAAAATTATACATTAAAAATGATCACGTGGACAATGTACGACGTATGATTTCAGCTATTTTTACTCATCGTCAGATAGCAGAACACCGTTAATTATGAGATATTTGATTTGAATATAGTTAACTCTATTAATTTGTAGTTGCCATTTTGGTTTTATAATCAATTTAAACAGTAAATTTGGTAATTTTCAAGCTTTACTATTCCTGTTTGACTTAAGTTTGCCCATCCTATGAAACTTTCGTATGCGTTGCCTATTTTATCAATAATGTTTGAGTTATTAGAATATTAAAATATTCCATTGTCCTATTCCATGATATTGATATTTATTTTCCGAACTAAAATATTCCTCTAACTTCTAAACAACACAGAGTACAATGACAACGGCATACAACCTTTGATTATATAATAATCAGTCATGTCATCTTCTTTCCCCTTTTTATGTTTTTGATGAGTAAACGAACTTTCCTACTTGTATTCGAATTTACTAACATTATGCTGCTGTCATGTCAGGAAAATAGCTGTACCTATTTAGCACTTTAGAAGAAGCTGTCAATTTTTATTTGAACTTTGATTAAGGTACATTGAAACTGAATGTCTTGACTTATGACTTTGACTCAAATCAACTTTAATTAATTTCCTTTTCCTTAAAGTTCAATCAAATTATAAATGAATAAATTGTTTTTACGTTGTTTACAGATAATTTATTTGTCTGCCTAATTGTAATAATGACTTGGTTCATTCATATTAAAATATTGTTCTAAATCATAATCCATTTATGGAGCAGCAGCCTTCGTATTTATTGAATGGACGCGTACTCATTTTTGATAATCTTAAGGAATACATATATATATATATGGTTAAATTGTATTGGTTCAGAAATTTTCGTCCATGTTGAGTCTTGTTATGAGATTTCCTCGTAAGAAGGAAGAAGGTTAAAGGTGAAACTAGTGTAAACACTATCATTTTGGCCACGACGCAATTTTTGGTGATAATAAGGATGATAAGCTTATACAAGACTTTACAGGATGACGTTTGTTTGGTACTGCATGATAATAACCAAATAGCCAGTAACTTAAGTCATCTTAAATCATGACAATCACCTACATTCTTGTTTGCCTTTTTCAGCCTTTATTTGTATCATGCAAATGTAAATTATCAAAATGTTTACTAAATACCCCTCCTTCTTTCTCTTTGTTGTCTTTTGCTTTTACTATAAACAATAGTATGCTTGTGATTACCACGTGCATAATACTAAATTAATATGATTTGTATCTTGGAATTAATTGATTATAAAAAGGCTTATGAAATTTGTCAATTGTCAGCTTGAAATATTCCCGAAATTATAAACTATAACTTTTATTTTGGTAGACTGAAGTTGACTTGAAAAGTGAATCCAAAAATAAAATTATGCAGTAGGATATCATACATTTTAATAATGCGTGACAAACTTAAAAATAACAAAAATGTTGTTCATTATTTTATAATGAATCACGCCAAAAATAACTACTCTATTTGTCATTTAGCTCAAGTTAATCAATGTCTTTGGTGTATTTGACAAGAATTTTGATGCGCAGATATTCTAAGGAAAGTGCCTTTCTTTACAAAATCAAACAAAGACCAATCGTCAATATAAAAATATAAAATGCTGATGCAAGCACTAGCGAATGTTTGCATAAGTTTTCCCAACATTTAATCTTGCAAGGACATGGGCATGCGCTATGGACATCTTTTAAACCTTTCTTTTCGGTTAAGTTCATGTGAAAGGACTGGATGTACTGCAAAGTAAAACCTTATGCAACTGCTACCATTTATTTCAACTACGATGCAAAAGTCAAAAAGTAATATTATTAAAGCATTTTGGGTACACTTATTTATAGAGCAATATAATTTTCCTACAACCAACTTCCAAAATTGACCGTTTTCCCATAACAAATCGTTCATCATCATAACATAAAATAAACATTAAAATGTCGGATGAGGATGACTAACAAAACAATGACTTGCCTCTTAAGGAATTTTTTCAGAAAAATAAATATCATTATATCCTTGTTGCTTGCTGATGACTAACAAAACAATGACTTGCCTCTTAAGGAATTTTTTCAGAAAAATAAATATCATTAATATCCTTGTTGCTTGCTACACATTTGCAAGAATCTAGCTTGTTGATCTAGCCATTTTGTTCGTCGTAAATAATCTTGTAAATAAATTTGTACCATCGACTCATCATCAAACTTAGTAAACTTTGGTTTGGTTGTTGTTGCTACCATCATATATCATCTTCATTCATACTTACTCATATCATTACTCTCTCATAATACCGCATATTGTTCATATAGGAAAGTGAAACAAAGATTTTTTGCTAGACTTGGAATATAAAAGGAACTGACAATCTTTAGTCCAGTTCAGTGTTCCCTGAGTTGTCTAAACGCAGCAACTTGATGTACTCCAGCAGAGAGATTTTAAACATTTTGAACTTTTTAGCTTACGAATTTAATTTATCAAAGTAATTTTCAAAAGAAAAAAAATGAAGTTGTTACTAATCGTCGCAGTTGCAACTTTGGCAGTTTTTTGTCAATCAGTTAACTCCGTTAATTTACATGAGCTGGCTCATGATGAATGGGAAGCGTTTAAGGTTTGTTCGAATCGTTTCATATAAAAAATGGAAATGAAGTTTGAAAGTGTTTTCATTTTTTTTAAATTGTAAAACTTTCCCTTTACAGGTCACCAATGAGAAGGAATATACAAATCATGTTGAAGAATCCTTCAGAAAAAAAATCTATTTGGACAACAGACGCAAAATTGCTGTCCATAACAAAATCAACCAGCACCCTTTTAAGCTCTGTAAGATACAGTTTGTTATTAAACTTGATGAGTTAAATTGTGCCATGAATGTTTTAAATTAGGACAATAATTTAATGAATCCATCATATTTTGTTGTGCATGAAACAGCCATGAACAAGTTTGGGGACATGCTTCCACATGAATTCGTAAATGTTCACAATGGACTCAAAGTTCCCAAGAATCGTACTACGCTTCGCATGGGAGTTGGAACATTCCTCCCACCAGCACACGTTGCCGTTCCAGACGCAGTTGACTGGAGGGAAAAGGGATACGTTACCCCAGTGAAGGATCAAAAACAATGTGGAAGCTGCTGGGCATTTTCCTCTGTAATAAGATAAATCAATTCACTGGGTTTTCATTTTCGTTTAAAAAAATATATACAATTAACAGAACTAATGTGTCTATAATCCTCCTTTTATGTCAGACTGGAGCATTGGAAGGACAAATCTTTAGAAAAACTGGAAAGCTGGTCTCTCTCAGTGAACAAAATTTGGTAGATTGCTCAAGTAAGACACAATACAATGTATTACGGATACAATTCAAGCATTCTTAAGATTAGGGAATACAAATGACTAATTTCCTATTATTTTACACAATATTAAGGGAAATACGATAACAATGGTTGCGAAGGAGGTCTTCCGGACAACGCCTTCAACTACATTAGAAGTAATGGAGGAATCGACACTGAGCAAGCCTACCCATATGAAGGTCAAGATGGAAAATGCCGTTACGAAAAAGCCGAGAAGGGCGGTTTATGATACTGGGTTCATGGATGTAGACAGTGGAAACGAAGATATGCTTAAAATAGCTGTTGCAACTATTGGTCCAGTAAGTTTGTATTTGAATAAACTTTGAAGTCTTGTCTGACCCCATAACATTATCGTTTATTCAAATTTTAATATGTACTATATCTTCCCCTTAATAGATCTCTGTTGGTATTGATGCATCACACGAAAGCTTGCAGTTTTACTCTCAAGGAATCTACCATGAGGAGAAATGCAGCAGTACGGAATTGGACCACGCGGTTCTTGTTGTAGGGTAAGAAACGTGATCCTTAAATTTTTCCATTGCTCTTAATTTGTCTTTTATGCTAATATGGCTGAACTTTGTAGATATGGCACGGAAAACGGAGAAGACTACTGGATTGTTAAGAACAGGTAACAACGATAACATGCTTCACAATTCATAAGTCAGTTACAAAATCTACTAACTGAAATGTATGTATTATGGTTACAGTTGGTCGGCCGAATGGGGAGAGAATGGCTATATCCGCATGGCAAGAAATAAGAACAACGCTTGTGGCATTGCTACACTTCCAAGTTACCCAATGGTTTAACCTACCAGCATTATGTACAAGTGGCGAGATCTCTCTTTCGCGAATGATTGATGCCCTAATAGAGCGCTTCTTATGCCAAATTGAATATACTATGCTATCCTTTTGTTAAGTTTTTATATTCTAGTTATTAAGAATTGATACAAGTGCTAGTTATATTTTAATAGTAAATGCAATGTTTTATTTTTAGTATTTCACATTAATTTATGCAAAGAAAAGAAAAATTTACAAAACTATTGTTCAAAACAATTTGATGTTTCACTTTTAAAAGATTCTTACGATTTTATTATAGATTTTAGAATTTTATCTAATCTGTTACCATTTAAATTACGGCCTAAAAAATAAAAACCGAATTTTATTTTATTTAAAAGTTAACTAAAATGTTTAATATGATTGATTTTGTATTATTACGATAATTACTATCATAATATGACTTACCTATTAAAACAAGGCGACTACTTAAAATTCCGTCTTTGGACCTCTCATTATTAGGAATTTCTTCCAGTTTCAATGGAGTTAACTCGTAAGTGTCGTTCACACCTTGGATCATTGCTATTTCTGATTCTGAACTAGATTCAGATGATGTCAGCACGACAAGACCCTGTACACATAAGAAGCTTATTTTATTTTAGTCCAATATTTTCTATAAAGATAAATACTAATACAATAAAAAATAATTTTACCTTCATCCTCCAGATTTCTTGTTTTGTTGAAGAATCACATTCCGCTTCTTCATCATCCCAGAGTATTTTCTGGAGAAACTCTTCTAAATTATGCTTTTCTAAGGGAGAAGGAAGTTGTAATGATATAGTTCCAACAGACTGGTCCAAATGGCTTGGAGTAAAGGAATTGAGCTTTTCAGTTTCATCTGAAATATGTTGCAACCTGTGCGTAAATCAACGAAAGAGAAACTGTGTTTGGAAAACTGACAAGGTATCATAATATCCCGCGATACGCGGTAGGTATAGGTACTGTACCTACCTACTACTTTTCAGTCCATCATAAGCTTTCAAATCTAAAATTTTATCCAGTGAGACTCTAAACAAGAAAGCGAAAGAGATTAATTATAAAAGGCATTTTACATAACTTACATGGAAACTTATAATTTCTATGAAATTGAATAAATGTTATTAGAACAAATTATCGGAAATGTGAGCTTTTTGCAATCATCGAATAACTCTATCTGACGTCTTTTTCATCTATCTATTTTTGACAAAACTAACGGCCAATTCTGATCACATTCATTTATTAAAATAAGCACATTTTAAGTAAACAAAGATGGGAGATCGCGAGCGAGAGAAGGGAGGTCTAAGGAATGATGATTACATGGTAGGCTTAGCTGTTATTTAAATTTAGATTTGAAACAAAACGATGAAAATTGAGTTTTAATTCAGTATATTATTTATTACAGCATGTGGAAAGAGTGGAAAAAATCATTGACCGAATCAGTGGGCATAAAAATGTTGAAGGAGTAATTGTTTGCGACAAAGATGGTAAAAACTTAGAATTGCCAAAAAATAATGTTTGTTCAGAAAAAATACGAATTGTAGAGTATGATCATGCATTGAACAATTTCATTCTTGACATCAGGTGCAGCAATTCAGACTACCATGGATAACACAAACACTGTGATGTACGCTGAATGTATTCGTAATATGTGCAACATGGGAGTCTCCATGGTTCGAGACCTTGATCCACGAGATGACCTCACTTTCATTCGTGTTGGAACGAAAAAGTTGGAGCTATTGGCACATATGGGTGAGTTCTAGATAACATTGGATTCTGAATAGTAGTGAAATCGATAAAACATAAAAGGAATAATTCTATTAATTTGAAATTCAGATCCTGACTATTTGGCTATCGTGGTTCAAACTAGGCTAAAAGGGAACAAAAATACTTAAAAGGACAACTTCTTTCTATGTTTTGAAATATGCAGAGATGATAAAATAACCAGACTGATTAAAAATATTTTCTCACAATTCGCTACTGGAAGAGAGCAAACATTAATACAACAAAATTAAGATCTCTTACAGATCAATTTGTAGATTTGGTTGAAATCATAAACTGATTCACACTTAAAAATAAAGGATCTTAAAATCAATTCTCAATTATAATTTTGCATTCATTTATCATCCCTTACTTGCAGTATTCGGTTACTTGAACTTCTGCGCATTGGTTGATACAGGTCACAGTATGTAGAACGTTATCTAATTCTGTGCTTGAAACCAAATCCTTTTTGTTGAGAATGATAAAATCAGCTAATGCAACTTGTCTCACAGTTGAACTAAAACATCCTTCTTCCGGTTTTTCATTAAGTTTCTAAGTGGAAACAAATAATAAAAACGTACGTTAATAATATGACGCATCATGAAGGGTTTATTAGAATTATTTTTCTCAAAATGAAGGAAACCTACTTGTAAGCCATATTTGGCATCAATTACGGTTACAATACCATCTAGAAAGACATCACTTCCGAGTTCTTTATCCATCCAAAAAATTGACGCCACGGGACCTATTAAGATAAGGATAAGATAACGTTGTGTTATAAAAAATGTCAGGTCAACTTTTATCCTTTACCTGGGTCAGCTAATCCAGTAGTTTCCAATAAAATATAATCAAATTTTCCTTTCTTCTGCATCAGATTTTCAATTGCTTTTACACCATTATCCCTAAAATAACACGATTAAAAATGAGATATGATGGAAAGGACACAACATTAATTTGCTATTTGTCTAGTATTATTATTAACTTACTTAACAGAGTCAGCAAAGGCATCCATTTCTTAACTCCAGCCATTCTTCAAAAAGTTCTCCTTGTGAGCCAACCGAAAGACTTTTTTCCATTGCACTTTCTGCAATTAAAATCATAAATTATTTCCCATCTCCCACAGACCTACATTTCTAGCCCATAGGTCATACCCATACCTGTTCCGAATTCGTTTAGTATAACAGCGATTTTCTTCTCATTTTGCTCATGCAATATGTAATTAAGCAAGGTTGTCTTCCCTGCACCTGAAACAGCAAAAATTAACCAAACTTAATAATTAAATACCAACCATATTAACTACAAATGACATAATCACTAAATTCTGTACCTAAATACCCTGTAAGGATCGTGACTGGAACAGGGCCTTTGTTTGACTTGTCAACATCAACCCTGTCACCACCTCCTCCTCCATCTACTTCTCTTGGAGGAACCTGGACAGGAACCAACTCCGGCATTTCCTCCTCATCCTCTTCTTCTCGTTCATTAACTCCATTTTCCAACATGTTTATTACGTAATAAACTATGATGGTGATTAACTCCAATTTTCTTTGTCAGGATGACCTAACCAGTCAATAATTATCTAATCAGGAGTGTCAAGTAAATTATTTTTTGTCAAAGTTTTTGCACATTGCTTTAGACAAGAGATGCCGGATTGATGTGCCACCGCCGTAGAAAAGATGTGGAGTTGGGCAATGTGTGATGCAAAAACAAAGCATTTTTACCATTTGAGATGAAAACAAGCAGCTGACAGCTTTTGAACTCTACTTCTCCTAGACCTATTGTTGTCACTAATCTTTAGTGTGATTTGCTAATTAATTAATTAATTGTTTGACAAGTTATCGAATCAACTTTGTCTAGCCGGATTTAAACACTCATTTAATTATCGAATTGTAGCTTCAGAGGGTTTAACCTATTTTCGAAGTTAAATCTTAAAATAGTTTGCAGTTCTCAAAACTGATTTTATTTTGTCCAACTTCAAGTTCGCCTTTTAATTGGAATCAGTTAATGAAGATGGAAGGGATTTCTTCAACAGGAAATGACGAGAATCTGCTGACCGCGTTGGATTGGACGGAGGAAGAAGTGATTGCTTTGGGGGAAGCAATCATAGCCGATGGAAGATGTATTTTACCTGTTGGTAAGTTGTGGTGCTAAAAATTAAAACTAATTTCCATTAAATTATAATTTTGTGATTGAAAAAAGTTTGCTTAATCTTAATTTCATTATATTTGCAGGTGTTTAACAAGCATTTCAACATGATTTCAATTCTTCGACGATTCCAGCAAGCAATTAAGAAAAAAGTGGATCCAAGTGTTTTATGGGATAGATTTAATGACTCTTACGACATGGCTAAATTGGTATGCTTTAGTTTTTATGCCAATTTATGTTTTATGCAGTGCCATAGGTTAATAATAAGGTTTCATACATTGAATTTTTTGCGTTTTACAGGATACTCTTGCGATTTGTCCTTTCCCGAATGATCAATGTGACTTTAGTCTGCCTGAAAGTGATTTTAGCCATTTAATGAAAGATAGAAAAGGGCAAACTTCCCAGGATAAATTGTTAGATGAGGAGTCCAGGGATTCTGGCAGTGGTGAGAAAAATTATTTGAATTAAGGCCAAGGCATTCTGTTAAATAGCTTTATTAATCGAATTGTTTGGCTGTTATTGTAATGTTAGGCCGAGAAACGCCTCCTACGCTACCAATTGCCAAACGAGGAGCTTCATCATCTCAAGCTTCAAATAAGCGTAAATATTCGTCGTCAGTGTCAGAAACGGGATCTGATAGTGGCGGGGGAAGGGATAGAAAATCTACTCCGTCTGCTCCTTCTAAACCAAAGCAAAGAAGGATTTAGGAAGACAAATGTACTAGTTATATCAATTTGATATATCTGGAGTTAAAAGTTATTAATTTTACTGGTACTGGTTAAGAAAATACTTGATATCCATATCGTACCATTAAAAATCATTCCACTTTTCTTAAGTTTTGTTACTTAAAATTTACAATAGGTATATTGTATATACATGGTTCAGTTGAGATTTACGCTTTAAAGTTTATATAACTAAAACAAATCTTAAGAACATTTGCTGTCATTTCGTAATCTATTAGTTTAAGAGAAGATTTTTGTAAATTAGTACATGCATACATTAATTACCTTCTCTTTTATACATTATCTGTTTAATTTAAAGCCTTCTTATGTACAGTCTGTGAAATAAATCTCTTAGATAACTAATCCTATACATAAGGATTTAATTTTAGCTTTATTTACCCTATGAGAATATAATTTAAACTATAACCAGCATCTCATTATCATATTTTAATCATCCCTATCCAGAGTAGCTTAAAAACCACAGTAAATCCATTCAACTTAATAAGCTTTAAAAAGGTTAAATATTTCCGAAAAGGTTGTGCCGAAGTGAATACATTATAAGCAATAGTTCAACCGAAAATTATTTTAAAAATAATACCCGAAAGTCATGAAATTTTCATATATAAACAAGTTTTTGCCCAAGCCAGTGCATCGAAACCTGCTTAAACAATATACTCACCGCTTGTCATCTTCAAATGCAACAACAGAAAAAGCATATTTGAAGGATATATCAAAATTGAGGTCCTCGTATGATGTCATCATAATTGGCGCAGGTTGCAATCTATCAAAAATAGGCAATGGAAATGCTATCTTTTCAAGAGTTTTTTCTCTACTTTCCTCAACAGGTCACAATGGTTTGGTTTCCGCCGCATATTTGCAAAAGGCTGGATATTCTGTTTGTGTATTGGAGAAACGGCATGTTATTGGAGGAGCAGCAGTNCAAAAGGCTGGATATTCTGTTTGTGTATTGGAGAAACGGCATGTTATTGGAGGAGCAGCAGTTACTGAAGAGATTGTTCCTGGTTTTAAATTCTCTCGAGCCTCATATGTCCTCAGTTTGTTAAGGCCTTTTATAATTAATGACTTGAAACTAAAAGTAAATCAATCTATTAAACTAAAAAATAAAAACCTGGGCTTACGTGATGTATTATTGAACATCGGTTTGTGTTTTAAATCTAGGAACATGGTTTGAAATTTTACATGCGGGAGCCATATAGTTCCTACACTCCAATTTCAGAAAAGCTTTGGTCACGTTATCCAGCAAAATCTCTACTCCTCTCGTCAACCGATATTAACCTTACCAAAGCAGAAATTGCAAAATTTTCAACAATGGATGCATCAGTTTATGAAAAATACGAAGAACAAGTGAGTCGTTTTGTAAAAGCANATACGAAGAACAAGTGAGTCGTTTTGTAAAAGCAATTGTTCATTTGCTGGACAATCGTCCGCCAAATCTTTCATCCGAAGCTGGAGGAAGTTGGAAGTCACTTATTCCGTTAATGAAAGCAGTTAAAGAACTTAGGCTTAGAGATCTTCCAGAGTTCCATGAAATAATGACCGCCTCCGCTGCCAAAATTTTGGATAGATGGTTCGAATCTGAGCCTTTGAAAGCTACGCTTGCAACTGACGCCACAATTGGGTCAATGGCCGGTCCATACTCTCCAGGAACAGGATACGTATTACTTCATCACGTAATGGGAGGTACTAATACAAAGCCAGGAGCCTGGGCTTATGTAGAAGGTGGAATGGGGACAGTTAGCCAAGCAATTGGGGCAAGCGCAGCGCAATCCGGAGCGAGCATATTTACGGAACAAGAAATTCAAGAAATTATTTACGAGAAAGAAAGCAATGGGAAAGTTCAAGCGAAAGGTGTGTTAACAAAGGATGGAAAACAGATTACAGCAAATCTTGCAGTTTTTTCTAATGCTACTCCACACGTAACATTTACAAAACTTACAAATACTCGGTACGGCAAAGAATATTTGGGGGAGGACTTCATAAAGTCGATTTCATCGATTGACTATACATCTCCAGTGACAAAGATAAATGGTATCAAGATACGTTATACTTCAATTACTTAATTACTTACAGAAAAAATGCACTTTTTATTACTTTTCATTATTGATTTAATTCAGTGGCCGTTAGCAGACTTCCCAACTTTGTAGCAGACCCAAATGCTGCTTCAAACACTGTCCAGAATCACCACAAATGCACAATTCACTTGAACTGCGAATCCAATGAAACTTTGGAAAAGGCTTTTCAAGATTGTTCAGAAACTAAAACACCCTTCAGAACGTCCCTTAATAGAGCTTGTTATTCCATCAAGTTTAGATCCTACATTGGCTCCTGAAGGTGCTCATGTGTGTTTGCTATTTACCCAGTATACGCCTTATTCCCCCGCAAATGGGTCCTGGGAAGATGAAAGTTTTAAAGAAAAATATGCACAGTCTGTTTTTAATGTTGTGGAGGAATATGCACCAGGATTTAAAGAGAGCATAATTGGAAAAGACATATTAACACCGGTTGATTTAGAAAAAACGTTTGGACTCACGGGAGGGGTAACATGAGAAATTTAATATAATAAATATTTTATTCAAGAAAGTTAATTGAGAGTTTGTTGTTTGGGTCAGAATATCTTTCATGGGGCAATGTCAATGGATCAGTTGTACTGGCTTCGACCAGTTTTTACGAAATCTTGCTGGTTTCCTCAAACCCCGGTTAAGGGACTTTACTTATGTGGAAGTGGAGTTCATCCCGGAGGAGGTGTAATGGGTCTTCCAGGATATTTAGCTGCTAATGCATTTCTTGAATCAAGCAAATAGTGCCAAGGATAATTGGCTAATACTAACTAATTAATTACATATTCATGAGCTGTTAGTTAATACTCAAGTCGGAGTGTAATGAAATGTGGAATTTGAAAAAATAAAAAGTACGAGTGTATAGAAAAAAATTACGCTACTAGTGATCAATTTTGTTAAATCAGTAAACATGGAAATATTCACATCAGCTTACAATTATTATTAACTGCCTCTTAAAAAAATACGATACGGCTACAAAAAAATCGGATCTCCATTCATGCTGTAATTTTATGATAAAACTTGACTGTTTATAATTTAAAGCCTTATCATTTTGATTGATTTGACGAAATCTTTAGAATGGATACCAAGGAATTTATTTTATACGGTCTAAGAAAGCATTACATAACTGTGTTTGACACAATCTTTGCCGGATTACTGTACTTCTTTTATGATGACTCGACAAAATTGTATAAAGCAATTTCGATCTATCTCGTGTTCCTTGCAATTTCCTTCCTGGTCATTTTTGTCAAGTTTGCAGCCAACTTCAATGAGGACGAAATTGGAATGATTGATGAAAGAATGTGGAGACGAAATCGACGAAACTGGAACATTGCTCGATTTCCTGATATTCCATGTGCAGCGTAGCGTAATTTTGTTTTGGGAGGAGTTCAGCCGCAGTTGATCCATAACCTTCAAATGTTCCAGAAAAATTTTAGCGATTTGCTTTAAAAGTATTAAAGTATTATTCTAGTGTAAAATTATACAAAAGTTTATTCCTTTTTATGCAAGACAATTAAACAAGTGTTTTACAAATTATTTCATGAAATGCCGACATTTATTATCACAGGAATGAATGAGTAAAAGCTCTTTCAAATGGCACGAATTAGTAATACAATGAAACTCCATTCTACTTAAAGTTTAGTTAATTATGCGCGAATCATCTTTAACCGACGATTTTGGTAACCGGGGCCGACACAACAGCAGCAGCAGGAGCAACTGCAACAGTTCCAAGAGCTGGGTTGGTGGCAACAGGTCCAGCAAGTCCGGTTAAGCCGGTTGAGTGAATCAAGTCCTACAACGGTGGAAACTGGAACAACACCTCCAACAACGGTGGTGAAAGGCCCAGCACCAACAACAGTGGTTCCAACAACTCCGTGAAGCCCATTAAATCCATTGACAAAGGCAACGCCTGGTCCATGAGCTGACAAAACGGGGGCAGCTGCAACGGTCGCAAGAGGAGCTGTAATGGCAACGGGAGCAACCTTTACGCCAGCCAGTGGAATGTTAGCATCCACTCTAGAGGTATGGGAAACCGCTGCGGGGACAACTTTAAGTATGGCTCCGGCAGAGGCCATGGCAAAGAGGGCAGAAAGGGTAACAGCCTGAATAAGATTTAAAAAATATCAAAGATAAATAAGGGGTGAGTTTCTAGGTTGGAATGCCTATTTAAGTTTCCATTAACAAAGAAAAGCTTACAGTCTTGAACATGTTGATGATGTTAAGTGAGTGTCTCACAGCAAACCCAAATATAAAATTGGAGATACGAAGAGGTATGAGTTCAATCAACTTGTGATGTGCCTTGATTGTAAACCCTTGGTCCTTTTTATACTCAAGCTGACATCAAAATACCAAAATGTCTCTAGTGCAATTTTTAGTAGTGCACTTGCATAGTAATTGCATGCATCACAATCATGATTGATTATAAACGTTTGATTGATTTTCTTGTGAAACGTTTTCATCTAATTAGCGTATGTCATCTCTCATCACATATTTAAATTAATGAAACATTAACAAACTTTGAACGTGACATTGCAAACGACAATCTAGATTCTTCATCACTGCCCTTGATTACGTCTAAAATGAAATAACAAGCTTAATGGTATATGCATAGATTTAACATCTTTATTAGCTAATTCTGTGCAAGCGTTCATGCCTTGTCTTATTGCAATTTGCAATATTAAAAAATGTTAATTTGCTAAATATGTGTTCAACTTTAGGTTTGATTCCTAATTAAATCAAGATTCCCCTGTAGTCAATCATACCTAACACAGTAACCTCTTCCTTTATAAATATGCAGCGTGTAAACTGCAAGTATTGCTGATTAAGTAAACAAAGAAAATTAAGCAAAGATATGCTCTTGTGTGATATGAAATGAAACAACTAAATCATGCTAATAGTCACTAGTCATGCAAAATATTTTAGGGGGATTTCGTTGAGATGGTTAAAGTATTTATAACGTACCTACACACATTTTTAATGTTCCTACATGTGTGATCCTTGTACGTACATCATCTAAAGATAGGGGATGATTAAATTGGATTAAATGTCTATTTAGTACTTTTTAATGTTTGATCAAATATTAAGTTAAAAACAACTCTATATCTTATCTAATAGTTATTTATTAGTTTTCTTTCATGGACCCTCTTCAAATGTATCGTTCAGCATGAAGAAATATTTCTTAATCTAAAGATTCGTAAACTAAAAGGTTTGTTTACGTCAGTTTCTTACTTTTGTAATAATAATAAACTTTACTAGTGACAATTTAGAAGTCGAAATAAGGCAAAGAACAGAACAAACTACTTAATTTTAGCTAATTGGCCAATATAAGAACAACTCGTACTCGTTATTTAAGTTTTAGGTTGCCCCATCATCACCGACTCGAGTAAACATTCTTTCTCTTTTAATTAGTCTAACTTTTGTCGTTTCAGTTTAACCTTGAATTAGTACGTAGCCCAACAATATTCTGACTTCATTATCTTAGTAAGTATATAAAATAACAATAAGGATCATCCATATTATTTCACTTACAACAAACTCACGAATAGATAACATAAAAAGTTTGCAAACCATGGGGCAAACTAAAAATATATTGGAAGCAGCTATCAAGTCATTACGTAATCAATCTAAAAATCAAGATTCAAACATTGTTATGCACTCCTTACATGAATACCAGTTTAGATTTTTCTATCGTTTGTTTATTGTTTCGTTTAAAGTGAAATTTGACACCCAAAGCCAGTCTTAACTTTGTTGAGACATGCAAAGTACAACAGGTAGGCTTGTCATTTTTCGTGCACGTGTATGCCATTCATCAACAAAATTGTTTTAATTTTGATTTCTATTGCAGATAATCACATTCTTTGTGCATTTAATTCTTTTATTTTTACTAACCTATTACACTGCAAAGGTTAGGTACGTAGTGTCAACAGGATATTCTTCTCAAATCAGTTAGTTCTTTGAGTACATAACTACGTTGATGGGCCTTTGGATGATTGCGATCTTATTAAAATTACTTTGGTTTGAGCAAAGTAAAGTTATTTTGCTGCTGGACAACACAATCATCTCATCAAAC
>JAANSO010001617.1:0-16226 GCA_036507315.1 Lepidocyrtus fimetarius | reverse complement strand
CCCTCCGATCATACCCATCCCCACAAAGACTACTACACCCTTCCCACTCCCCAACAAACCAACTAGTACACTCATCAGTCTTCGTACTAGTACAATTCCGGAGCTTCTCAGGAGCCGGCCCATGGGACTCCACACACTTCTCGTTTTCTACTAACGCTGAGACCCCTTGGATCTCTTGCTCGCAGAATACGTTACGGATTTGGGTTCCTGTGATGTTGGAGCCGCATGGGGCTGTGCACTCGTCCCAGGTGGAGATGTGCCAGCGGACTGGGCATGGGATCTCGTAGTTGCAGTACTTGAATGTTTCGGGTTTTAATGCGTCGTCGCATAAGTGGGGCTCTACGTAGTCCCAGTTGAGCGTTGATGGGGAGCGTCTTGCGCAGTTTACTGTTCTGGTTTGGGTGCCTGTGTGTGTGTAGGGATAAATACACAGTCGTCATGGTAATGTGAAATTATAAAAAATATATACATCATTCAATTATGTAAAATCAAAAGTCACTGACCTCCCCCACACTCCCTAGAACACCCTACCCCACTCCCCATAAATCCAAGCGTACTCAGTCCCAGGCTCAGTATCTATAACAACCCCACGGGGCACACTGTACTCAAACGTAATCCCAGGGTTACTCTCCTGGTACAGTATCACGATATAGATGGCTTCACTAATAGGCCCTAACGCTCTGATAGTTTCAGGTGCAAAGAAAGTGTGTGGCTTCCTTTCGTAGTGGAATGTTGTGGATGCGATTTGTATCTCACGTGGGAAGTCTATTCTCCAGTTGCCGTTTAAGTAGTAGTGGCCTGACGTGTTGCGGATTGCTATAAGCGAGATTTTTTTAGAAAAAAACAGCGTTTTTTGATTAATGCACAGGCACACACGCACGGGGATCAACGCACTACCACACGTGTGAGTTTTTTTATTGCTACTACTGATTTATCTTATATTTACCCAAGTAATTATTAGTAGCCTGAGTCTCCCTGACAACAATGTTAGTAGCCCCAGCAGGAATGAGTAGCACGTCGTTATACCCAACTTGTAGGTCGTTACTGTCGAATACTCCTTGGACCGTGTTGCAAGAGCTTCCGTCTCCTCCGCACACGCGGCACTTGTCTTGTCTTTTACGGGAGCCTAGGATGCCGTCGCAGCCTACGGGCTAACGTTTTAAAGCATATATTATGTATTTTTTAATGATTTGTAAATATTTGGGTTTTTTTAACGAGGTAAATCAATTAAGATCACATGGCCTTGAATGATTGAATTGGGGTGATTTGAGAAAAAACTCACCAGGCAGTTACCATTCACACAGATAAGATCCACTCCACAGCTAGTCCCGTCAATGACTTTCCTTTTGTGTCTGTAGTAGAATCTTTCGCCTTGGGGCATGCAGTTTAGTTCGCATTTGTTTGGGGCTCGGGTGTATGGGAGCCAGCTATATATAGTTTTTAAATATAATCAAATATTTAAGTTTAATGTATGAATGATTGCAATTAGCCAAAACAAGAGAGAACCCAATTTATTCCTTACGTGTAAAACCTCCCTTCAAACGGCACGTTATTATACGCAGAACACTGCTCCGCCCTAAAATCAACAGCAATAACAGAGCTACAAGCGTGTGTATTGCAACTTGTGTACTTTTCACTTGGTCCTTCGCAACTTCCAAGGATCTCGTTGTTAGACTCCGTGGTATTACCACAAGACCTTGTTGCTACGGCAACTCCTCCCCCACACGTTCTAGAGCAATCCGTGTTTATCGTCCATTTTGACCAAGGGCCTGAGGAGTAGGACTTGTCTGGGTCTTCTCCGTCTTCTGTTACGTAGATTTTTGGGGTTGTTGGGTTGGTGTCTGGTGTTGGGTAGTATGAGGATGGGTCGTCGTGTTGTTGGGGGGGTGTTAGGAAATGTGTGTCTTCGTAGATTTGGTTTATTATTCGTTTTTTACGGGAGAGTAGAGGTTGGGGTACTGTTGTGTTGGGTTGGAATAGCGTTAAGTTTTGTTCTGGGGGTGGTGGTGGGTGTGGTAGGATTATCAAGTTTTTTAGGTCTAGGAGGTTAGGGTCGTAGTGTTTGTTGAATGGGTTGAGGACCTACACGTTTTTATACAATATGAAATGCATGAATTTAATAAATGAATAATTTTTATTAACTTACGTCTCCATAGCAACAATATGATAGCAGGATTATTAGAAAGTTCCGGGTTACTAGTAGTAACAGCCCCATGGTTACACTTTAATGCTGTTTAATAAACTCTTAACAATCCATATTTTAGTCGTTTCTATATCACAACGAGAATTGGAACGGAAAGAACGTTTGTGATTTGCGAAAAAATAAAAAAACGCGTCTTTTTCTGAATCTGGATGAATGAATGAATGAGGATAAGTTTTGAACCGGATGATGTTTTTTGAATGGGATACTACTTCCTCTATTCTTAATAAATCGTGATTTTTTAATCTCTGTTTCTTGGGTATTGTATGTGTAGGGGTATATGCTTTTTTGCAGGAAATAGGAAGTTTGTTATCTAGACTTTTTTATTCATTGCGATACTTTTTTAGGACTGGGATGGTTTAATATTGGAATTTCTCGTATCGTATGATTCTTTTTCTTGAAAAGGGAAAATTAAGTTTTTTTGAAGACGCTGCTGTGTGGATCGTGTAGAAACTTGTTGTTTGGATGGTTGTTAGCGTTTGACTGATTTGAGAGAGAGGATCGTTTTGGAGAGAGTAAGAGAAGAATGGATCTTTGGAGTTTGTGGGGATGAGATGATGAGACAATGTAGCGTTTTTTTATTATTATTATGAGGTTTAACAAGAAAAAAGATGTATATTTTTGTATGCGTTTGTCTTTTTTTTGTATCATGATGATGTGGGATATTATAGTGTTGTTGGGTAAGGTTCTGGATACATTTTTTTTGGGTTGTGTATATGAAATATAAGGGTCTTATAACGTTTTTTTGTACTTGTTATTAATTTTCGTGTATTGTTTCGTGTAAGACTTTTTGAGAAAGTGATTGTTTAGTAGGGAAATGGTCAACAATGCTTTTATAACAATGCTTTTTATGCGGTGATTGTTATATATATGGTCACTTGAAGGGATTCAAGTTTTTCTCAAGGGTCTCTCGTGTTTTATGCGTACAGGTAAGAAAAAAAGGTAAAAGACATTCCTGGAGAACTGGAATGTGGTTTTTTTAAAGGATTTTTTATTGGGGATGTGTATTTTTCTGAGATTTTGTGGTTGGTTGGTTGGTATGCATTATTTTAAATGCATTGTTTTAGAATAACGTGATTCATTAATTATTGTGTTATTTTTTATTCCGTGAAAGAATTCTAAATGGATACATTTTTGTTATTTAGGAAAATTGTTATAAGATTATTTAAGCCAACCCGGGAGTTCGTTTTTAACGAGATTGTTATTGCAGCAATATTAAAAATTCTAATTTAATGTGTAGCGTTTTACTAGAATGCGCCGCCGGTGACTTTTACGATTACACACACACACCCTTTTCTTTTACACAAACACACAAAGATTTTATGAAAACGCAGGATTACTTGTAAATAATCAAAATTTAAGATTGTAGATGGCAGTGCTGCTGTTACGAGTGATTTCTATTGTGAATATTTTATATACATAGTTAATAGTGCATATTATGTAGTAGTGGTGCATTTTTTTCGTACTATCGTCATTCATTTTATTATTCGATTAAATTCCACAAAATCATGAACCTTTTAAATAGTTGTTAAATAGTTCAAATTAAAATATCAAATTTCGAATCGCAGCGATATATAAAAAGAAAAGTTTTACCTATATATTTCAAGATTATTAATATAGAAAGGAGATTTATTATATTTTAATAAAAAATTTAACAAGACGAAACGGAATGATCTGTATAAAAGTTCAAAGAATGCAATTGCAATCATATTTATTTAGACGAGTGTATTAATTATTAAATATCATGTATGCGCTAGATGAATTAACCAAAAAAAATGCAGAAAACTGCATCTTTTTGTGTCGTCTCTTTTAACAAGAGAGAGAGTTTAATAAGGGTGTATATATGTATCGTGTGGGTTGTTGTGAAAATGCATGTATATATAAAGATCATAGTCATTGCTAGATCATAGCAGTCAGAGTCATGTAGTCAAAAAAACGTACCTTTTTCATTCATTTATATATATTGAATGCAAAAAGGGTAAAAGCATTATGCAGTTGAGATTTTTAATGTCTTTTGTCTAGAATATATTTCTTGTCCGGCGTGTGTGCTGTATAGATTTACTAGGAATAGTGGCCCGATTCTAACGAGTAAACGAATTTTGGTTTCGATAAATTTGTTATGAGCTTTAATATTTAAAAAAGAATTACGATTTTTGTCAGATTTGTATTGTTTACTCAAATTATAACCGTAAGGTTTTAATTAGGATTTTTAAACTTTTACATTTTGGGACTGCTGTAATTTGAATAGCTATGCATAATGCATATTGGATTTTTACGGTATGTGTATATACTATGTAAAGTTTTGACCCGATTCTATTTTATAAATTCTGGCTTGGGTATGTTATATGACTTAAAGTTTATTTAATTGCATTGACATTGTAATGGATTTTTACAAATGTGCCGTATTTCTTCTTTAATAAACCCCGGAGCTTACATGGAATTATTGCTTCAATTTCGGAGAATTTCACATTTTAGAGAGATTTAAATGCGAAATACTTAAACACTTAATAATCAGAGAAATATATACACGAAGCAAGTCAGTAGCCCGATTCTGTTTCGTTAACTATTTTCACAATCTTGTAAGTCTTCATTTTTAATTAAAAACAGTTCGAAAAAGGGGGTTTTTTAAAAAAATTTACTTTTAATCCTAAGCAAAAAAACAGCTTTCTCTTTTGCTTTCTCTCGAACATGCCCACACACATACTGTAAAAAAGGTATCTATATAAATTAGATATCGGGTATGAAATGTGATTCGGAAAAAAAGCAAAACAGCAAACAAATTGATAAAAGCTTTCTTTACAGCAAAAAAAAACAATAAAAATGAAAATTACTACCTCTCGTAACAAAATGCGTGTGAGAATCGGGCAGCCAACTAGTATATAAATATATATATATATTTCTACAACAAAACCCAAACCCATACCGCCGTTCACAAAACCAAAAACACTGCTCATTTTACTAAATGACTAATAATTTTTTTAGCAAGAAAAAAAACGATGAGATCATGAATGTATTCACCATGATCAACTTTTTTATTTAATCATCAAAAAATCCTACACACATTATACATTGTATCATTACAAAAATGCATTTTCTCTCTAAAGTCAGAAAAAAACTGCATAATAATATAAAATACTACACATATACGAGGTATACGAGGATTTTTGTTTGAGTGAAAGGAATTCTCTCAATGTGAATGTTCCCCTTTTCTAGCAGACGTATATAGACACAGCGACGCAGACGTGTATATATCTACCCTATGTATACTGTTTTACAAAGAGTTCGTATATCCTCATCCCATCATCACCATCATAATATCTTCACCAAAAAATGGTTTCAAACAAAGAACACGATTCTTGTTGGAGACTATGCATCATCGGTAAAAATCATTTCACAGGTATACACGTTAAAAGAACCATAAGGTTCTATGTCTAATCTGTAAAATATCATCATGATTAAGAACGAACGAAAAGCCCCAGACATGGGTGGTGGATCAAACACACAGAAGACCTCGTTCTTGTTATTAGAGATGGTCCACGTAAGTTAGCAAAGAACCTTCTCCATTCCGTCATTCTGCTCTCTCTATCTCGTCTCGTCTCGTCGTCGAGTAAAAGTTCTTAAGAGAAGAAGGTTTGCAGAGTTTTTTTTTCACGGAGTTTTTGTTCAAATTTTCAGAGAGAGAAATTTTTTTAGAATTTGTTTCTGTTAGTTTATACCCAACACCAAAAGAATTTCATTTTTTAGGTGAATTTTTTTAGGGTGAGAGCAGCTACACACAGTCTCTCAAAAAAATCCTCTTTTTTTGTATCGTAGATACATACGATTTAGTGTAACCTTTTCACAAAACAGTTTGGGTTTGGAAGTGTGGGCTTGTGGTTGTGTGCTGTAAAGAATAGCGTTTTTCTAGCGAGATTTTTTCAGTATATTTTAGTTTTAGTTTGCTCATTTTACAATTTATTTTAGTTTCATTTTAAAATCGATTTAGTTTTTATTTAAATTCTAGGAAAACCGTAGAGTCAAAAGGTTAGACTATTTTTTTAAAAACAGATTTGATATTTAAACAAACATTTTTACAAGTGAGTTCATCAAAACTTCACTAAAACCTATGGATTAAATGGATTCTCTTCAATCATCAATCCATCCCGGAATTCCTCCATTAACTTTTAAAACGCCCAGGTAAATCAACTTAAAACAATATTTAATCATTTTAAACTAAATATCTAATATTTAATTCAAAACCACGGCATACATTCTTCACAAATTATTAGAAATCTCTGTGATACATATACCCCCAGACTCCCCATATATAAAACACTGCAGACGCGCATATAATAAAAAACCAGACATATATTAAAGCGAGAGTAAAAATCCCAGACAGACAGACAGAAATGTAAGAGAGAGAGAGAGAGTTTTGAGATCGTTTTTTTTTTATTCAGATTCTCTCTCTAGCTCTAGAGTAGTCTAGCCAGTTAAAAGATATAAGTAAGTAAGAGAGAGAGAGAGGGGAATGACTTCAATGTACTCTTATAAAACGTCTCGTTTTTTTGGTTACACAGGGTATATACGTACCCCATCACTATATACACTCTCGTCTCTCTTTTATATATTATCCCCTTTCATTCTTAACAAACAGGAGACGTGGTAGATAGAGAGAGAGAATTTTGTGTGTGTGTCTCTCTCTCTCTGCATCATTCATATATACTCACACATCATATAAAAATATATATAATTCTCTCTTATTTCGCGATGACGAACAGAAAAGACCAAAAAACGTCTTTTAAAACACAGTTAGATCAGGAAAACCCGTAATATCGATCCACCGTTTCTTCATCATTCTTCTCTCTCCCCCTTTTCTCTCGCCCGAATTCTCCGGTATCCTTCGGTTTTTTCGGTATATATAATATTCCGGTGTGTCTTTTTAAAAAGAAGTCTAGACTACTCTATATATATATATCCCACAGTGTCAAAGAACCTCTAACAAGAGAACTCCGTCATTGCTGCTGCTGCCGTAACACACCGTCATATATATGCCGGTTTTTATTAACGTGATGCGGCAAAAAAAAGTATAAAAACTTTTGTAGGAAAATTTTGATCAGAGTGAGAGAGATCTTTCGGTTTTTTAGGGCGTGTGTGTGTTAGGAACAGAAAAAGCCGGTCTTCAGTCTTGGTCTGGATATTACAGTTGTGGGTGTAGTTCAAAGTAGTAGTTCTGGGGTTTTTTAAAAAAAGTTAATTTTGTGATTAAGTTTTCTGAATTTTAAACCCTTTTAAAAAATTATGAAAATATTTCCATGGTTTTCTAAAAAGAAACAAAATTATTTGGAAATAGGGGGAATCGGGTTATTGAACTTTTTTTACTTGTGTAGAGTAAAACTATGAAACGCCAGACAGGGTTTTAATACAAATTCCTACCCCTTCGAAAAAAAATAATATTCTATCCAGAGACAGACACACATTAAGGGTTCTCGTACCCAAAAACGTTTCTTCACACAACCCTACTTATCGATCCGGTGGTGTGTGTATATACGACTCTCCCCCTTTTTTCATATATAATCTTCTATCTCCCTATATACATATAAGTTTTAAAACCTTTTTCTCCCCTACCCAAAAAAAAGTGCATTTAATATCTACGACTCATGTTTTTATTAGAAAATGCAGTTTATTTTCTGTCATGCGTGTTTCTAAAAGTTAAAAACTTCAACTTATATATGGGTAGACGAGAGAAGGGTTGGTTTTTCTCTCTGTTACCAACTGCATTGTAAAACATAGGCAGAAAAAGGGGGAGAGAGAAACGCATTGTGTTTAGATATACCTATGTAGAAAAGTGCATTTTCAGAGGGGAGAGAGAGAGAACCGTTTTGTTGCTATGAGGAATATATATTTTCTCTAGAGTCTGTATAGAAAAAAAAGAAAGTTTCCAGGAATTGGTTTCTGAACTCATACGTACGTTGTTTTTGTTTTCTAGGGGTTGTGGAGGTGGAAGGATGGGTCTCTCTCTCGGAAACGTCTCTCTCTATCTTGCTCTTGGACGCAGCCATTTTTGATTTTGAGGATTCTTCTCTGACTAATTGATTGGACTGATTGATTGGATAAACGGAATTATTCTTGGACCGATTTAAGGAACACAAAACTCCAGTAATCTCTTATCACTACTTACACCGCAGTGCAACTCAGGTTGCTTTTGGCTAATAAAAATTAATCATATTATTATCATGTACAGTTTACTATATACCGTTCGGGTATTCGTCTTCTTTAAATATATATACACGAGAGAGGGTGTACAAATGGTTTGGATCGAGATGGTTATAAAAAGACTTGTCTTTTTTTAGTGGGTTTCCGAACCATTTTGTTAAAAACTCTCTTTTGTGGATATAAAAAAGGAGATAGTTGTCTTGAACGTGTATATGTACTCTTGTATGTGTAAATATATGTGAATAGTCAGGTACCTGAAGTAGCGCGCGGGGTGGGGGGAAGTGTTATCATCGGAATGGAGTTTTGATTTTTGGATAATATCAAAAAGGAGCTTTTTTGGATTGGAGGATTCTACTATGGATTTCTGGGAATATATGATGGATGAAAAATTATGCTATTTTTGATGACAATGATGACATGATGAGATGAGATGATGATTGCGGAGGTCCACACAGGATGATAACCAATTTAATAATTCATGCCCCCCATGTACATTGTACTTCATCAGGTGCTCTGGTTTTTAAAAAAAACGGTTGAAAATTTATGGTTAAATTTCGTACATACGGGGATGGTAGTTTTTTAATGAATTTCTGCGTAATGAATACGCATTAAGAGGTCGTTTTTATTGTACCGTATGTACGGAGTTTATAAAATAGATTTTTTATGTGTGTATATAACCCGGCACCTGGGGGAGTGCAAACCAAATGGGGATGCAATATCAGCGATGTGTTACTTGTGGAGGATTTTTTAGGGTGGGGTCGTGTGTGGGGGGAATTGGATGTCTAATAATTACTCTGATTAATATGAAATACTACTGCCGGGACTCTGGATTTTTAAACATGTTTGAAATATTTTAACAAAAATAAATTATTTAAAAAAAATACTCTTGTTCTCTGTATTCTACGTCTTTTTTATTCATAAAATTTAAATCACTGTTTCAATGAAATTCATAAACTCATATAAATCAAACCAGTATTTAAAAACTCTTTGAATTAAAGAATCATTTTTAAAATTTACTCATTATTAACTTCAAAAACTTTCACCAAAAACAACACGTCTAGCGCCATCTATTACGCAACATATAAACTATTTAGGATTCTAGAAAATATTTTTTGGGGGTGTGTTTTTCTTGTGCACTATCATTACTTACGATTTTCATGATGATGGTGATGATGAAATGGTTGAGTTGGAAGTTTTTTTGTAATCTTCTAAATACCCGTTCTATAGTTTTCTAAAGTTGATTACTATTTAAAAATTTTAGCAATTTAAATAGATGATTTTAAAATAATTATTTTCAGCATAAACATGTATGATCTCATATGAATATTTTCCAACCGGTTACATAAAAAAAGCATAACTAGGTTTAAATTTTAACCTTTTTAAACGGCCGTTGTGTTCCGTCATTAAAATGAATACAAAACCGTAAAGGTTAATAAAATCGGTTATTTAATCATTAGTTTAAATAATTATCTCTAAATATATGTCTGATTCTTTTTAAGCGATAGTAGTACAGTACAGTAGTACAACAACAGTCCTGGCCTGTCATACAATCCGTCATAATTTTGTATTGTACTTTGTAGTAGTGTAGAAGAGAAGGAGTCAAACATACACAGAATCAGAGAAAGAAACAGCAGATGAAAAAAGTCAAAAAAGATTTGAAGGTGAAAATAGAATATTCAAGAATAATTAATCTTAATTGTTGCTGTAGAAACGGGTTAAAATCAGGACGGGGGTAATAAAAAACGCACAAAAGTAAGTTTTAAACAGCTTGACTACGGCTAATTTAATGTATTTTTTTATAAATTAGTTAAGGTTTTTGTCGTTACTATGGAGTTTTTAATGCAAATATAGTTAATATTTTTTTACAAACCGGGTGTGATAAGGTTAATAATCATTGCAGCTGGTGTGTGTTTCTTGTCTTCTTGGGGATTATTTTGTTTAGAAACTTGTGATTATTTTAGTAACTGATTTTGGTCGCAAAAAAGCCTAATCACCAATATCAGCTGTTGATGATAAAAGTATTATTTTTTTTAGAAAACTCGTCTGTCAAAAAAGTTTTGATTGGATTCTATTTGGTCTTAAAAATTAAGCTAATCAACTGTTGATAAGTATTATTAAAAACTGTAGTTTTGATTGAATTATCATAGTTTATTTGGTCCGCGTAGAGTGTAATTTATTTTATTCTTTTAATTACTCAATCCACAGAGAGGAACTCGAACATCATCTGATAAAAAACAATCTTAAAAACCACCAAAGAAAAAGGTCATCATCATAATGGATGAAGAATACGATGCAATTGTTCTTGGAACTGGGCTTAAGGTATATGAAAAAACAGTTAATTATGCAATTATATGTAAAAACCTACGTCAGTTAACACCTCACGTATTAATTTAATTAGGAATGCATCCTATCCGGCATGCTCTCAGTCTCAGGAAAAAAAGTCCTCCACATAGACAGAAACAAGTACTACGGAGGAGAGTCCGCCTCAATCACCCCACTCGAAGACCTACTAACAAAGTACAACTTGAGCAACGAGGGGGACGTGTACGGTAGGGGTAGGGACTGGAACGTTGACCTAATTCCCAAGTTTCTTATGGCTAATGGGCAGTTGGTGAAGTTGCTCATTCACACGGGGGTCACTAGGTACTTGGAGTTTAAGAGTGTGGAAGGGAGCTATGTTTATAAAGGGGGGAAGATTAGTAAAGTTCCTGCGGATGAGAAAGAGGCGTTAGGGAGTGGTAACTTATTTAAACTCATTTGTAACTCAATTTTACATCATTTTTTATACTTATTACAACACTCATTTGTAAATTATTTTAACGCACAGACCTCATGGGCCTATTCGAAAAACGCCGCTTCAAAAACTTCCTAGTATTCGTCCAAGAGTACAACTTAGACGACCCTAAAACATGGAAGGACTTTGACGCCAGGTCCATGACTATGGCACAGTTGTACGAGAAGTTCGGGTTGGATGAGAACACACGGGACTTTACAGGACATGCTTTAGCGTCTCCATAGGGATGATGAGTACTTGAAAGTTCCTGCTTGGGATACTATGCGTAGGATTAAGTTGTATTCTGAGAGTTTGGCTAGGTATGGGAAGAGTCCGTACTTGTATCCTATGTATGGGTTGGGGGAGTTGCCTCAAGGGTTTGCTAGGTGAGTGTCGTCACGTGATTGATTTTTACTTAATTATGTGTAATATTTTGTTGATTAATATAGTGATTAATTGTCAATTTAAAAAAAACGAATTAATGTAATGACTTTTTAGGCTATCCGCAATCTACGGAGGAACGTACATGCTGGACAAACCAGTGGACGAACTAGTGTTGGATGATTCTGGAAAGGTCGTAGGGGTGAAGAGTGGGGGCGAGGTTGCAAAGTGTAAGCAGGTGTACTGTGACCCTAGCTACGTGACTGACAANAACCAGTGGACGAACTAGTGTTGGATGATTCTGGAAAGGTCGTAGGGGTGAAGAGTGGGGGCGAGGTTGCAAAGTGTAAGCAGGTGTACTGTGACCCTAGCTACGTGACTGACAAGGTGAAGAAGGTTGGGCAAGTTGTGAGGGCTATTTGTCTTCTTGATCATCCTATTCCGGGTACTAAAGATGCGTTGAGTACTCAGATTATCATTCCACAGAAGCAAGTTGGGAGGAAGAGTGGTGAGTGAGGGGGTCATGTGTATTGTTGGGTTTTATTCGTTGCTATGGTGATTGAATTTGGTGATTTAAAAATTGTTTATTTTGTGTTTTTTCCCCACAGATATTTACGTATCGTTGGTAAGCTACACTCACCAAGTGGCTTGCCAAAGGGTGGTTCGTTGCTATGGTGAGCACTACTGTTGAGAGTAGTAGTCCTGAGGAGGAGATAAGGCCTGGGTTGGCTTTGTTGGGGGCTATACGGCAGAAGTGAGATGGGTTTTTTTAATTTTAATTGCTAATTTTTTATGTAATTTAAAAAGCTATGTAATTAAATAAATGACTTCTTTTCCACACACAGATTCGTAACCGTGAGCGACTACTACGAACCGATAGACTCTGGAGTGAATTCCCAGATATTTATATCAAGCTCTTATGATGCTACTACTTCACTTTGAAACTACTTGTTTGGACGTTTTGGATATATTTAAGCGGGGGACTGGGGAGGATTTTGATTTTTCTAAAGTTAAGCATACTTTGGAGGAGGATATGTAAAAATTGGTTATTATTATTATTGCTGGGGTGTTTTTGGAGGGGAATTCTTTTTTTTCGTTTAGGTGGATAATAGGGGTAGGAGCAGAGTGTGTTTTTTGAATGAACATATATTAAAAGCAGAATTAATTTACTATTTTTCAATTATCTTCTTTGAATCATTGTAATAGTGTGTGGTATTTTTTCTGGATTTATATACCGTGAATTTAGGTTTTTTTTGGTGCGTATATATAAAAAAATCATATATATTATACTGGATATATATACATATGCTTCGGTTTATTATTAAAAAACGTGTTTTTTGCTACTACTACTCTATATTATGTAACTGCTTTGCTATTATAATGGTAAATAAAAAAAGTTCGTGTAATTCGTGTGAACCTTTTTGTGTTTTTCTGGAATGGAAATGAATAAAAAAATTGGATTATATCATTTTAATTGGTGGAGTTTGTGTGGGAGGGTTTTTATTTTAAAGTACTCAGCTCATTTTTCCTAATAATGGAATATTTCTCATAACGGGATTCATTTTTTTAAGAGTATGCAACTATAACTATAAAGCATATAAAATTGTATCAAGGATTAAATTAAACGTGCAATTTTAAAATAAAAAAAACGTTTTTACGTAGTATTTAAAGGTTACATGAAGTTTTCGTAATTTTTCTTGCCCAAAGTAAAAAATGAAAGTGCAAGCAACCTTGACTTATTTAAAAAAGTAAATTATATAGTGGAGCATTTTCTGGAACAAAAATGTTTTGATTATTATAAGCAGCGTTTGTATATCTTTTTTCCTTATAGCCCTGATTTATATAAGCAACCTTTCTTTTAAAAAACCCTTCGCTTTAAAATGTTTGAAGATCACAGCAGCTAAACTAGGCGCATAAAACAGATTTAACGTACGGGTATATATCCAAAAACAAATACGATCTACACGTCTTTTCGCCGCCGCCGCCGAGACGCTATGAGATTATATATTTTTCTACAAAAACGAACCAATTTCACTGCTCTGCCACCGCAAAACACTACTCGTAAGCCGCCGACGAGATCCTTAATTAACCTTTTGACTTGGAAGAAAGCGCTAAAATAAATGTACGTTTTCACGTGAAGTTAGAAGGAGCTAGCGACAACCTGTTAAATGAAAGTTACCTCTTGACTTATTTAAAAGAGCATTTTGTAGAACGTATTAATTGCGTATTTGGATATTCCAGAGAGAGATATATATATTTAAAATATTTTTGCCTTGCAATTTCAGTTTAGCCAATTTTTGGACGTAAATATATATCCTGAATTCAATAAAAATAATCAAATTGCATTTGCATTTCCCCCAAGCCCCTCTGATTTATATGCAACCTTTCCTTTAAAACAGTTTTTCTTTTCTCTTTAAAATGTTTGAAGATGCACAGATCACAGCTACTGCGCATACGGTATCGATACGTATACGATCCACACACGTCTTTTCTCCGCAGCCGCCGCCGAGACGCTACGAGATTCTATATTTTCTGCAAAACAACAAATCAATTTCACTGCTCTCTCTGTCACCGCAGTCCTTAAAAGCAGCCTTGCAATACTACATTCATTTCTACTGTGATGTACGATAAAATTACATAAACTTTTAATCAATTCAGTTTAAAAATAATTTTTTCCCCAAACTCTACGTTAAACAACAACCAGTTAGTCCGAACAAGTCCACCGCACCACAGCCGCCGCCGTGAGACCCTTAATCATACATTGAATCAATCCCAAACAAACTCCTCATAATTCACCCCAAATTTATTCAAATTTTAAATACAAAATCATACAATTTTTGTTACAATTCTATTAAAACCCAACAACAGGGTCACTACCACCACCACCACTCTCATCATTCCCAAACCCATCGTACTTATTAAAACCCTGTTGATGCTGAGATTGCTGCTGCATCGCCTCCTGCAACCCATTCAAATGCTCAACAGCTTTAGCCCTCAACGTAGCTATACTAACCCTACGCTGGTAGTACAGATCATTACTACTTTCACCCTCATATCTCACTAAACCTACGATATTCTGGGAATTTGTAAGTACGTCTGGGTTGATTTGAGACTGTTGTTGAGTCCTTCCGTGTTCAGTGCTTGCTTCTGATGCTACAACTACCACCGCCGCCGTAGAAGCCCTTTTACTTTCCCTTGATTTACTGTGTTGCTTCTTACTCGGACTGGGGTGAATCGAGTTGTTGTTTTCAGTCTCACTGTCTGACGAGCAAGCGGAGGAGGAGGGCTTCTTTTTACTTGAGCATTTTTTGTATAGTTTTGTGGATTTTAAACTTGAGTTTGTTGAGGTGGATGATGATGATGTGGTTGAGGATGAAGAGTCGTAGTCTTGGTCGTTGGTGCTGGGTTGGTGATGATTGGTGTTTGATTGGTGGGGATGATGTTGTTGCTGTTGCTGTTGCTTTGGTGAGTTTTGTAGGCTTGACATTGCGGATTTTAGTTGTTCGGCGGCTTCTAAGGATTTTCTGTGCATGCCTATATGTGGGAATATATGAATTGTGTCATTTTTCTCAAACTGCCCCGAATAAAAATATTCTAAAACCATATTGTCCTTACCCAGCAACCAAGGAGCCACACACTCCCTTTTCTCAGAAGACGCTCCACCACGCTCAGACCCACAAGTCCCAGGGCCACCACCACCACCCCCATCGCTGGACTCTTCGTCTTTAACGCTTTTTAAGATTGTTTCTGGGAGGGGTAGTGAGTGTCTTACCATGGCCCCGTAGAGTCCGTACTCTGCCATGATCGTGCTACGGCCCCAGCACTTTTCTGTTTTTCTCCATTTTGCGCGGCGGTTTTGGAACCAGACCTTTATAATTAATTATAAGATTAAATTTTAAATGATCTATCGTTATTTTAGAGCACCTTTGTTGTTTGTTTAGCAACGTTTTTATAATATTTAGCAAAAAAAACATCCCACACCTGTATCCTATCCTCAGGCAAGTCAGTTTTCAAACTTAGCATTTCTCTAGCGTAGACGTCAGGGTAGTGGGCTTCTTTGAATGCTTTTTCTAGTTCTTCTAGTTGGTATGATGTGAAGATTGTTCTGTGGGGATTGGGAAAGAATTTGTATGAAAATACACGGTTGTTTTTCGGTTTTTTGTATATTAGCATTATTTAATTATTTGTTTGAAGTTGTACACAGGCCATTTCACATGGACATTTTTTGCTTTATTTTATTGCTTTCAATTTTTGATAGTAAAGTTTTAACCTGGATAATAACTAGCACGCATCTGTGTATATTTGAATGTGGACCCTTTCTTATCCTATACGTAAATATCAATTGCCAATAGTAAAAGAATGAACTACACGCGTCTATACTCTTGCATTGGAGTAGAAAAGGCAAATTCTATCTAAATGCAATTCAAAATCTATCTATGTAATTATAAGTATTGTTGGAAAATCTTTCCGTCTAACCGTCGGAAAGCTTCCATGAATTGGGGTGAAGTTGAATTGGAGACTTAAAATTTAATTGCTCATGGCAAATAAAAACACAATCACAAAACAGTTTTATTCTGGTGAAGGTGCAACTACTCCATTGTAGTTAACACTTTATTTTAAAAATAATCACCTCAAATCTCATTCACTACAATTAAAATATTTCCCACTCTCTTGTGGAAA
>JAANSO010001616.1:0-16232 GCA_036507315.1 Lepidocyrtus fimetarius | reverse complement strand
TGCTTTCACCTTCTCCAAAGGCTGTTTGAACCATTCTTGTGAAATGCCCAGGTCTTGTGCGCCCTTCGGTTCAGCTCTGAAATTCCAAATTCCATCAAGATTTTTGGTCGTTCTACTTTCCGAATCTTTGGGGAAAAGAATTCCTTTCTTTTGACCTAGTGCTGGGCTCAGCAGCACAAATGCAAAAACGAAAATTGCTGTTTTAATATGCATCCTGGTGTAAAGATTGTGAAAGTGCATGTAACACTTTCTTTTATATACAGGTAAACTGAAGGTTTGCAGATATTTTATAACTTATCGGAAAGGATTTGATTAAGCTAGTATGATTGATTAATGAATTGTTATCTCAGGCTGCGAATACCAATGTCCCAGTTAAGAGTCTGTCACTTGCTACTTGTTTAGACACTCCCATACATCCTCTCTGCACATAGTATCACAAAGCATATTTCGCCTTTTGAAAAACTTTACTGTAGGTAGGTAAATAGAACAAATTATTTTATTTGTTTGTTAAACCACCGGTTCAACCTGTCAAAACAGATAAGCCGATGTCAATCAAGGCTGACTTGAGTGTTAAATACATGTGCCTACTCTTAAATGATAATTTTGTGACATTTGAAAGTTTTTTGACAACGCCTTTACATATTTATCTTATTATAATAATTTTGCTCTTCTCGGGTGGGTTTTTATGAAACTTCCAAATTGTGGTTGTCAAATTTTTTATATCAATTGAATAATGTTTTACATCTTTAAAAAATTTGTATGGTATATCACATTAAAGTGTAAATCGTTTATTGTATCATTTCTGTCAAAAGGATTTATGTTAAAAACTTAAGCTAAACATTGTTGTTTATTAAGTTGTCCAGGAGGAACATAAACAGGCATTATCTGGTGCAGGTCATCGGGAATTTCATAACCATAATACTCATTTGCTAGAATATGGTATCTCGATCGAAGTAAATGAGCAGAAGCTTTTGGTTGTCGATCACGAGTAAACATTCCCTTTTTATTGCCAACTATCCGCGTAATATCTAAAGAAAGCAAGTAATTTATAGTACAACACAGAATGCTTTAGAACATCTATTAAACTTCCATTTTAATGTACCCTGTTTAGTCATAAAATCGGCGAAATTCCAAATCATTTCACCAATAAATGCTACGCTTGTATTTTTCCTCATCGTATCAAAAACTTTAAAATGTTCACGCATATACTCTTCTTGAAATTCCTCTGTAAAGAGCCAGCTTGGAGACTAAAATAGCAATTATAAGGCAGATTAACTGGTATCAAATAGGCGAATTTGAGTTTATGCCATTTATGTCAGCTTACTGCATGTAATCCTGAAATGGTGTCAGCACCATACTCTGTGAAAATTAACGGTTTATTGTGCGTGGTCATCCAACCGTAAGCTTCAGCCAATGCTCCAGTTCGAATAATCTCCAATTGACCGGAATCCTCATACCAGGCAGTGTAGCGGTTGAAGGAAAGGATATCCGTGAACTGGGCCTACCCCATTTAACAAACCATATAAATCGACTAATGATTAAAACCTTTTAAATTAATGAACATTTTATCATGCATACTGCGTGGTCCCTGGCATAATTTGTATCCAAAACGATTGTAAACGGTCGGGTTGAGTCAAGTGATCGCGCATGTGCAAAAATTTCTCTACGCACGAGAAGAAAATGGCAATGATGTATTACGAAAGATTAAAAATAAACTTTAAAAAACTAGTAATGAGTTACTATTACCGGAAGTAGTTTTCAGAATTTGGATCATGCGTTCTAGGCTCATTTGCGACTGACCACATTACAACACTTGGCCTGTTTTTATCTCTTTTCATGAGCTGTGTTATATCGTCTTTATGTGTTTTCAATAAACCTTCCCCAAATACTCTACAGATCAAGTAAATCAACTTTAGGTAAATAAATAATTTCCCTTGAACAAAATAATTTGCTTTTAAAGTTTACGTGAGTGACACTGCAGCGCATTCGTCAATGATAACTATTCCGAGTTCATCAACTACATCCATGAGTTCTTCGGAGTATGCATAATGTGTAGTTCTATAAGAATTTGATCCAAGCCATTTGATTAAGTTGTGATCTTTTACTAAAACCACTGGGTCAAAACCCCGTCCTCTAATCTGTAACAAACATTAAAAATCAACTGAGCAATTCCAGCAAATAAACGCTATTTTAGAACTATGGTCATACAAAGAAATCCTCGTGCCTTCCAACGCCCGTGAAGTAGAATGGTCTTCCGTTAATTGTAAAAGAAGTATCACTCCAATTCACCTCTCTTATGCCAATTCGAAGCCTGTAGACATCTTTCAAATCTCCATCCGACAGGGTTACCTACATTAAAATAGTTTGCTGGTAATCAAAGATAACCTCGTTGCAGTCATATTCTTTAGTGTAAAAATATAAATACGTATCTGCCTCAAAAGTGTAAAGATAACCCGCATCTGTAGCATTTTCAACCATTGTGTACGGCCACCATAATTTTGCATTTTGAACCTGCAGCGTCCCAGACGCCCCTGATCCTTCTGCCACTATTACCCCGTCCTTATCTTTTAATGCCACAGAAACTAATGCATTTGGGGTCTCTGTGATTGAATCAATTGTGTAAGTTACTGATCCGGTTGTCCCTGTAATTCCTGTCGTGACCGTAATATCATCAATGAAGCTTTTTGGTGTTGTGTAAAGCATTACTGATCGGTGTATGCCAGCATATTTGAAGAAATCAAAATTATCACTCATTATGAAATGTCCGGGCGGATACCTACAAAATTATTTTTGAGAATACTAAAAAATTCTCCTGGAAATTGGGATTATTAAAGTCTATGTATGTTGTACCTTTCCCCAGTCTTTTCAGTAAGAAACCCTTGTGGAACAGTGTCTGGGGTTAAAGTATTGTTAACCGCTACTGTGACTAAATTCGGTTCGTCAAAATGCATTTTGGTAAGATCTAGTTCTGCTTCAAATGGAAGATGTCCACCTTGGTGTTCTACGACTTTCTCCCCGTTAACCCACTATCATATTAACGAGTTTTAATTTAATATTTGATTCCAATATATCTTGGAAGTAAAAACGAAAGCTTTTTATGTTACCACAATAGCATAGTAGTTGACACTTCCAAATCGCAAAAATATTCTTTTGTTAGGACTTTCCCATTCTGTGGGAGCCCAGAACTGTCTATCATACCAAACCCATCCAATATGGTTTACACGTTCTCTGTCTTGAGTCAAATCTTGATAGCTGCTTGGAACTGGCATCATTTCCACAGCTCCTGTCTAACATTTTAAAGTTTGAAATTACTTTCTCTTTTCGCTTGCTATGCAAATTAAAAGTTTTTTGCCTTCACCTTTTCCAAAGGCTGTTTAAACCATTCTTGTGAAATGCCCAATGTCTTGTGCGCCCTTCGGTTCAGCTCTGAAATTCCAAATTCCATCAAGATTTTTGGTCGTTCTACTTTCCGAATCTCTGGGGAAAAGAATTCCTTTCTTTTGGCTAAATACTGAGCTGCAAAAGCAGCAACTCAGCAAGAAAAACTTGAAAATTAAAGAAGTGTGAACCGGCATGATGAGACGGACTGGAAAGAATTCACACTTTCTCTCATTATACCTAACCCGGTTTAATATATGCGGGACTTTTTTTTGGAGAAAATCTGAATGATTTAAGCAAAACGAGGATAATGTCAGTAGTTAGGGCACGATGATAACTTTGACAAATTCCAATTAAAATCACAATTGTCATATTCATTGTCAGTCAAAATCATTGTTATCTGTAACAATTTCATTTCGTGACAGCTATTATGATGATGGGCATGGCTGATGAATCAAATTGAATATGATACAAGTTGAAGAGGTAGTATGCCAAATAAAT
This sequence comes from Lepidocyrtus fimetarius, assembly GCA_036507315.1. NCBI lineage: Eukaryota > Metazoa > Arthropoda > Collembola > Entomobryomorpha > Entomobryidae > Lepidocyrtus > Lepidocyrtus fimetarius. Next base: position 12,353 of record JAANSO010001616.1, on the reverse strand, counting down.
TCTTCGCTGTTTTAGAACAAGAGTATATTTCTCTCATCTTAATGACTATTTTATTTTAAAAACATTATTTATCAACTCAGAGTTAACAGGGTTGAAAGAAAAAATGCTAAATATGTCACTCGTTATATAAGAATTACTTTTCGTTACATTAATGTAAGTATATATATGTATACAAAACAACTAATAATATATAATTTTAATATTAACTAACTAAAAGTAAATTAAATCTGAAGCATTCTTGAAAAACGACTTATTGACTCCTTTTTTGCAAGTGAAATTGCTGATTGATTCTGATTGCCAGGAGGTCAAACGGGGGTATAAAAATTAAATATAACAGGACGGACGAGGACAATAGAAACGGTTTATAGATAACAAAAAGCTGGACAGAAATCAAAATACATGTTTCAGTTTGTAATTAGGTATACAAGATAATGATAGCGTTCCAGAATGAAAGCACAGCTCGACTGTATCTCTCAAGTTCATTTTTTACATCATATAGCATTTCTAACAATAATTCTCGTTTGGTATGTACTTAATTACGTAAATTCGCTGATATATTCAATAATAAAAATGGAAGAAAATGACAATCCCATTTTATCTGTCAAGCCAAATTTAACATGTTCAGAAACATAGAACTGCTAATTACAGAATTATATAATCCGATTTTATCTTACCAAATAGAAGTAACAAACTCGCAAACTCTTATATCGCAATAATAATAATGATTTTATTATCAAGGTGCATTTTTTTCTTTCGGGGTTTGGTTTGTAACTTTTGTATTGCCCTATCCATCCTATATAATTTTTTGAAACGCTGATATAGTTCACGGAACGAACCCTCCTATAAATATTTACAATTTAACAAATTCTTTACTACTTAATTAATTTGGCATGGTTTTGAATGAACATTCAAGTTTCCTTCCTGATACTTTCTCAGTTTAATATTCAAACAAGGAAAACCGGTTGCTTTCACTTACATCATAAAAAATATGATGATGTAATAAGAAATTGTAAAGTAGAATAGTTAAATTGCCTATCTAATGAAAATGTATTTTTTAAATAATTAAAAATCTATTTCTTTCATAAGAATGAGAAAAGTCTGAAGTGAATTTTTAATGGAATTTAGTTAACTGCGCTGTACGAGAAAATGTTATTAAAAATTTCTACTGAATTCCAAAAAAGTAAAATTTGAGCATTGCTTGCAAACGATGAACATCAATTCTATTTTATTACTTTTTTAAGGTATTTTCTCCAGATCGTTCATGATTTGGGCAATTATTCATCATTATAATTGCTATCAGTAGCTGAGCTGTTTAATATATTTGTAAGATGACTTTTGTCAAATATTTAAAAATTACAAAATATGCCCTTTTGATGTGATATATAGGCAATACTTATTATTGATGCTTACATATACGACATATATAACACCTTTGTTCGACCCGTACCTTTTTAAATCAATATTTTTAAAAATGGAGAATACACTTCGTTATTTGGTTTCCTTCCTTCACAATAGAATTGCTTTCATCCAAAAGGAAAATTAAAAATCTTAGCACTAACAGTGATGATGTTGAATATTTAATACAAAGTATAATAATAATTAAAAGGGTTTATGATGATTGTTATGTTATTGATTATTTTGATCACAGATAAGGGAGGAGTTAATTGAGGAATTGCTGACGATATAAAGTATACGAAACTACTATAACGAAGTTATCATGTTCTATACAATTAAGTTTTATGCTTACATGGTTTAAAGTATCTAAATACATCTAAATTAGTTTTTGGATCTCAATAACTTGAATTAACTATGCTGATACTTTTTATTTTACAATATAGAACTAAAAACTCTTATATAACTTTCGTTTTTATGGCTCATTCATAATTTTGTACAGAAAAAATAACAAAACTTAAGCAAGCTTGTAACAATAGAACGGTTTAAGCTTTGAGTGAATAAACATACAGCAATAATAGAATTAATTGTCCGTTATTTCAGCTTTTTCCATATCTTTTAAAGAAACTAGTTTACGGTATAATTTATCTAAAAATTTCTACAAAATTTTTCAAATGTCATGCATTTTTTAAAGTTAATATACGATTGTACATAATTTTAGACTTATGACCGCGTCTTGGAGTTGCTAAACTTACACTGATTATCTTACACTAAACTATTTTAAGGTAAAAATTTAGTTCAGTTCAGAATTATAATAAATGCTGTCGTTTATATGTTTGTCTGAAGTATTCTACGATTATTTATAAGGATTTATATATGGCTTATATATCAACTAATGTCAAATTGAATATTTTAGATTACTATGAAAACTTTGACACTGTCACTGTTTCAACCAGTAGCTTGGAACCCATTGAGGTTCCCTTTCAATATAATTAATTCTTTGCACCAACTCATGGTATGTCCTTTCTATATCGTTGTTTACGATGACCAAATCAAAATAATGCCCGTACTTTTCTTCCATTTCCCGTGCCTTTTCTATTATGTCAATAAGCTCGTCCTCCTGAGGGAAAAGAGTTAAAACATTAATAAGCTTTTGCTTGGAAATAACTTTTTTTGGATTGCAGTTGTTACTTTATCTAATTATACCTTGTAGGCTTCCCCACGAGCAATCCTCATTTGTTTTAGCCTTTCTAATGGAGGAGGAGCGATGAACACAATGTAGGGCTAAAGACCAAAAGTTAAACATTAATACATAATTCGAAATCACTGATGAAGTATATCGATCTTTATACATCACACATAATTGACTCACCTTTAGGTCACTACTTCTCAAAATTTTGAGGGATTGTGGATGGAGATTCAATACACATATCCTGCTGGCATTCACAACACTTCTGATTGCATCTAAACTTGTTCCGTAATAGGCTTTCTCAAACTCCCCGTGTTCCACAAATTTCCTACTCAGAATGTCTGACTCAAATTGAGCACGACTAATGAAATGGTAGTCTTGACCGTCAATCTCTCCATCCTTTCTCGATCGACTTGTATCTGAAAAGTGAATTATATAAGTCAGTTTACAAAGCCTGGAAAATTGGTAAAAAGCTTAAAAATTTACATTTAAGATGTGACTTACGGGGAACCGCTGCGGCAAACCGATCAGACTCTTGCATAAGTCTCTGTCTTAGCTCATGTCGACCAATATTTGGTGGACCAATTAAAACTACAGGCCGTTTGAAGCTTGTTCGAGGATAGTACAGGGCCACCTCTTCATACGTGGGAATTTCTTCGGCATCAAATTCTAAAGTGTGAACAAAATGAAATCCCAATAAAATATATCCGATTCCTGTTACAATTTGTTCACGTTTCCAACAAAATTTACCGTCATTAAATGCTGAGCTGTAAGGTATCTTTTTCTTCTTCTTTTTGTGTGTTTTGGCACAGAGTAAAGTTGCTTTCTTAGTCTTCTCCCTCGTTTCTGTCTCACCAAGTAGGGTCTGCTTAACTGCTTCTCGCCTAATAAATCACACAAAGAAAAAATATGAGGATCTATACAAGGGCAAGTTTTTTCAGTAAGCTCCCAATAAAACCATCTCGTTCCCAATAGAATTATTCATTAAAGAGTTTACCAAAAGTTTCCAATTCAACAAACTTTTTCTAGTCTCGGACTTAATGAATAATTCTTTCCAAGTCTTACCACACAACACTGACTTTATAAAAACGGAAGTCACTTTTGCAATAAAATCATAAAAGGTTATGGCAGAAAACTACCTACACAAATAAAGGAAATTAAAAAACTTACTGTTCCTGGAAGGATTTGGATGGAATCAACCCGGCAAGTTGCTGATCTTCTTCTCCCTGAGAAAAAAGATTCAAGAAGATCAGAAATACCGTACCAATAACAAATAATAAATTATGTATGACAATAACAGAATCAAAAAATAAAGTTTACCTCACGATGGGCCTGCCACCTAAAAATAGAAAATAAAATAAAAAATCATCAGCAATTAGTACAATTTGTATTATACAATCTTTCTTTCAAAACTTTGTTTCAGCATGTTCACGAGTAAACCAAACTCACCAGTTGGGATCCTCTTGATTGATAACATGAAGAACATCTCCTTTGGCAAATGCTACTCCTAACTCTCGACAAGGAATGTAAATATCATCCTCAGGATCATAATCGAAATGTGCTCTAACATGAACCTGTTCAAACAAACCACAAAAATAGGAATTACAGTAATGAGCTTTCACAGCAGCCAAAAAATACTTTCCCTTGCTTTCATAAAGGGAAAAGGTAGAAAGTCTGGAATTATGTGCCCAATTTGTTCCAACAACAACAAACAAGGGACACACGCATGCATTGGATCCAGAGATAGTGGAACAGCCATTCATTTCATTTTCCACTCCCATGACTGTCGTTTGGAATGCTTTCTCTGTATGTAGAATAATTTTGACAAAAGACAAAGCCAAGGTACAGCTTTACTTTTTCCATAAATACAAAGTGGAAGGGATTTGGAATAATACAAAAGGAACAAATCTGCACAGACAGATAGTATGTCACGATTACTAAAATGATGCAGCCCATTAAGCCACACTTCGTTGAACAAAACAGGCAGCAGGAAAAAAGGAAATAAATAATGCATGTCAAACACAGGAAAACCATGTGGTTCACATGGTTTAACGGGTACATACGCAGCTTCGTTTGCGGTATTTCAAAATACGGAGACATATAAGTGAAAGTAAAAGAACAATTTCACTTACCAGGATTTCTCTTCTTTGTTGTAATGGTGGAGGTGGTACTTGCGTGGGAACGATGAGGAAGGTTAAAGTTCCATTCATTCGAGACAAAATATCACACACTTCATTCACCGTCTTTCCTCGCTGTATAGAAAAAAGATATTTTTAATACTGTATTCGATGAAAAATAGGATCATTTCTGTCCATCATTGAATTTCTTACCATTTCCACCCCGTTAACTTCAAGTATTTCATCTCCTTCATTGAAGTAATCCACTGCGCTCTGCCGCACCACCCTTTACTACTCTACCTATGACTACCGCATCACCGTCGTTCCGCACTGTTGCACCCTGGAAATGTAAAGAAAATACATTTCACCTTTATTTCATTTCTCTACAGATTGAAATCATTGAGTCTCCAAACAAATGTGGTTTCATGTCGTTCTAACAATAATGCCCGATGAAAAATTTCAACTTGTGTCATTTCAAACATAATATTACAAAGGGCAAGAAAACGAAAAACAATTGCAAGAACAAAATGGATTTTTCCATTAGTAGTTCTTAATCATGTGCTTACCAAAGGATCTTGAGTCTTTTCAATACGCACAACTTTGATGTGGTCATCAGGTAGTGGTTCCGGTACAAACGCCGGCCTGGGTACCGATTTCATATGGCTACTACTGCTGCTACTGCCCACAACTGGGGCAGCTGGCATTGCTGGAGGAGGTGCGGGTGTTGTGGATGATGAAGGGAGTACAGGATCCACCGACTCCCCAACATTCATAGGAGATTCCGCTGTCATCAAAAGTCTTTCTCTTTCTGCAATCTTATCATGAGCATGCAATACTCCGTCCATGTCTATCCGACTGAGGATATCCACAAGCTCGGCAGATGCTGGTGATGAGCAATTATAAAGGCTTTCCAAGCACTGAAAAAAATAAAGACAATATTAAAGTTTCCTTCTAAAAGGGAAGATACGACAGGAATTTTAAACAAAGGATTTCCTTGAAGCATTCCGTAACCTAAATCTTGACAAAAGAACAATAAATCTTTGCTATTTTACCTCTTGATTGAGTTGTTGTGCATGAGAGGTGGCAGGTGCGGGAGGGGCATTGAAGCACCAGACATCTTGTACTTTAGTATGAACTGCGAGAACCTGTTTAGGAATATAAACGCTGCGTTAAAAAGAATGTTTTGATGGTTTAAATTGTTAGAAAATGATAGAGATTGATACCTGTTGAAACTCTTGCGTCTGCATTAGTGACCCTAGTGTTCCTACGGCTGACACTGCCTCATCCAGTTGAACTCCATGTTTCTTTAAAGCTTGCTGAACTCGTTGCAAGCTTGCTACAAGCTCAGGTAGTCCTAATAATAACAAAAAATAATGTTTTGCATAAACATGATATGGAATAGTAAAATGCTAAATTCTTTTTCAATAGCTTTCTTCAGCTCGAATAGTGTTACGTGTTAAAATGTAATTAAACAAACCGCGTTCCAGCACCACCAACTTTAATGAATGACTTGACAAAAGATTGGCAGCCAATTAAGGAGGCTGGGTTTCCTTTTTACGAGAAAACCTAATTACTACTTAATTACTTATTACACCACAAGGCAGGTATTGATTGATCCATTTACATATTACAAGCTACCAGAGAGGACCACACATGCCACCTTTTCGCAATAATGAATTAAATTTTACAATCAATAACCATTACACTAAAACGTCTACGTCTTTGTTTTCCAAACATGCCTGCAAGCAAGATAACATTAAAATCGTGAAAGAGTGCATACCTAAATTAAATGTAACCGTATTAGGGATTAATGACATTATTTCCGATTTCTCAAGAGTTTTCAATATTAAAATGGGATTCATACCACATATTAATCATACACACTCACGATCTAGCATGATTAAGGTATCATTCGTAAAAAGGAAAAAATCATCATGGATCATACGTATTTTAAACAAAATTCAATTACGCTAAACAATTTGATTCAAAGATTTTGGTTGTTGCACAAATTTAATACATATTCCGCACGTCGTGCGTGGCTGACGAGAATGTAATTTTATTTGAAAATGATAATACATACATAAGGTAGTTGTAAATGAATGAAAAGCCGTTAACTTCTGTTATTAAAAATATCACATTCCGAAGCGGGAGAAGCTTTTCTCCATAATACAATTGTGGTTTTTGATGGCCTACACATTTTGATCATGATGCATTATGATATTAGGTAACGGGATTTCTCCTTCATGCATGCAATAAAGTGACTAACAGAGAATTCACTTCGAATTCATTAATTTGGTTTGTAATCTCATTCACTTAATTAGAAAAACGCCAATTACATTGCTTTCTAGCAGATTGTAACTGTACTACTAGCATAATTAACGGCAAAGAGCATAGCCTCATTTTGTTCACCTAATAAAATCCAGACGTCATTGCAAAAAAAGACTGAAACCATTTTCTTAATTGAATTCTTAATTTAATCTTCTGCAAAGTAATTTGCCAATCAGTTATAAGCTTCAACAGTTACAAAAGTCAGAATCGATTTATGTCTAGTTCACTGGATGACTCGGCAGATTCTCGCATTTTTAATTTCCGAAGAAATCTAAAAGTCAGATTTACATGTTGATATGAAAAGCGTATAACCTAAAAGTTTCATTTCTTTTTACATTTCTCAGATTTGCCTAAAGAAAAGAGATGAAGCAGCAGGAAACTTTGCAATGAAAAGAAAATTTTCATCCAGATTAATATTTAAATGCCAAAGTAATGTGTTTGAATATATTTTATCCCGCAAGATATATAGCCAACCTGTCATGAGGAATCCAACTTTATGCAATCTTTTGTGTCAAGTTAGAACAATTGCTTTTTTCCTTTGACCTGCTAAGGTACGACAGACTATGCAATAAAAGAATAATTCAGCTTATCTTTACTCCACATCGGTTGGATTAAGTTGGAATTTTAGAATTTCATAGTTTTTAGGGGTAGAATCGTTAAAATCCCTCAGGTTTTTCATTAAGTTGATTGTATATATGTACTTCTGGTTCTTTTAAACAAACCTACGAAAACTAATAGCCTAATGAAATACAAATATTTGATGGAATTTATGCACGAATTATTTCACAACATTTCTAAAAGACTTGATTCAACGAAGCTTTCAAAACCAATACGGTCTCGTTTGCATAAATCTCAAAATCGAAAATAATATTTTATGCTAGAAAGTAAGTGGATGTGCTGAAACAGCTTTTGAAGTTTCCTCACATTCATTCTCTTTAAAATGGCACCCCTCAAATCAATATTTACGACCACCGAAAGACATAATTTATCGCTTTTAAAGTCAATTGGTAGAAAGTAAGTTGATGTGCTGAAACAGCTTTTGAAGTTTCCTCACATTCATTCTCTTTAAAATGGCACCCCTCAAATCAATATTTACGACCACCGAAAGACATAATTTATCGCTTTTAAAGTCAATTGGAATTTATGATATTTCTGAATTCAGTCAGCCATTAAAAATGGCCTACAGCAGCATTTCAAGAAATATCATTTTTGCCAAACATAAAGTCATAAAATCGCATTACGAAATGAAAAGACAGCGGGGCAAACCTTGACATCTTTTGAGATTACTATAGCTTGATTTAAAACTTGGAAACAGATTTTGTAGGTCACTCACGTAACTGCTGTAACTCCGTGTAAATAACCTGAAGTTCTTTTTATGACAGTTATACAACAATTACGGTATCTTCGCTAAGTGACATTTATTTCAGTGAGTTGTGGCTTTACAACAAATGAAGTGCCTCAAGCATCTAGTGAAAATACCGTATTTGCATGAACAACCAAAACTCACTTGTAAAAACGCAAATGTACTATTTTTCACCTCTCGTTTTTGAAAAATAAATCCACTTGTTTAAAATGGAGGAATCACGAAAATATCCCTCTTCAACATCCTCTCACTCAGATACATAATTGAAAAGACAATTCTGATACATTCATACAAATGTAACAATTGGTTTTGCATAAAAATATTTTAGCACTTTTCATTGAGTATTTTTCAGCTATAACCGCTGTTCTTTTGAAGTTTAGTGATATCATTTTACACATTTTTTATTCGCATGATCCTATAGCACGTAAGGGTATGTCACCGTTTTTTGCCCTGATCCTTACGTAATTTGTAAGAACAATACTTTGGGTTTTCAAAACATTTTTCTCTTTTTTATTGGAAAACGTATCAAAAATAAATCAAGAATTTTGTGAGGAAATTTTTGGACGTGACATATTTTTACAAAATTGCAAAATGGAAAGGCTACACAGAGCCACCAATATTTATTAAAATAGTAAAAAGTCAATTTTTAAATCCATTTTACAGATTTCATCTCATCTCAAATGTGATCTATGCACTCTCTCAGGATAAAGCAAATCTTTAAATCCTTTCTCAGATATATAACGTCCATTCAACAGGATTTACTTCTCATCTATTCCTTTTCTCGTGTCTTTTTGCAGGGAAAACCATAATTTCATTAAAACATGACTGCACCACAACTCTTTTGCGATAAAAAATCCCACAATGCGGGATAAGAAGTGGAATTTAACTAGCCATATATACACGATAGCTGTACAAAGAAATGAAAAATAAGAACAACCTTTTTAGGGACAAACCGTAATGCACAAAAGAGAAAATGGCATAAAGCATTTCTCTCTACTCACCACCTCCTCCGGTTCCTCTCGGGTATTAGGAGGAAAATCGCTGCAGCATCTTCTCCTTTTTAATACTTTTTCTTCCACTATACAACTCTTTTTTACTATCTCTTCTGGGACCACATTATTGTCAGAGAAAACTCACTGTTGTTGATGCTGTTGTTGTTGTAGCAAGTGTGCCGTACTAGTTATTCTCTGCTTAATAGTAACTTCGCCTCAAGCAGATTAACTCAGCGTAAGAATCAGACAAGAAGGGAAATACTTGTTTTCTTAAGTGTGATTCCTTCCTTATAGGCCCCATCATAACCAGAGATTCTCTATTATAATTCACAATTGAAGATATCAAGAGACTCGAGAGTAAAGTAAAAATCCTATGGTGGTGATGCTATTAACTTATACACTCTGGTTTTTCTTCTCCCTCTTCTCATGCTGTTTTTCGCGTCACGACAAGGTGGAATATTATTGCTATAATTGTATATCATAAAACCTAAGCTTATGTCTATTGTACTTTTACATACAAACCTATTATGCGTATAGATTCGGAAGAAGCTTTAGCTTTTAGATACTTTTTCATAGAAAAACAAGAAAAAATCTTTTGTTTTCTTCTTACACCTTTCCTCGCATAAGACAAAACTTTTCCTTCGACGCTATTCAAGCGATTCGCATAGTGTTATTTTATCTATATGAAATTAAAGCAGCGCTTGTTCCCCTCTTCCATGTCAGATGCCTAACGAGAAGTTTGGAAGATCATGAGATGAAGTTTTAGATTGCACTCTGGTGAACAGGTACATGTTTTATTCAGTTTAATAGCACTGATTGTCTCAAGACTAAAAAGCTGCTATATTATGATCTCTTTTGAGTAAAATTCATGTGTGTTTTTGAGCTGCTAACTCATTTATGACTACCAGCAGTTTAGATCACCCATAAATAAATCACTGTTGAAAGAAGTTTGTTCTTTCCCTCCTTTCTCAAGTAAAGGAGAGGACAATTCCTGAGAGAATTTTATTTCAATGGCTATTTTCTCATTAGGATAATTTACTGTATCTTTTTTTCACAATGACTGCAATGGGGCTTTTGGTAATATCTAGTGGAAAATTATTTGTTGAAATGAAATATTGAAGTTAGGATAATGCTTAGGAATTTTCTTAGTGTGAGACGTCACAAACATATTAAATCATCATTTAAATATAAATTGTTCTACATCTTTTTTGGGATAAGAAAGACCCCCTACCTGTAATCATTATTTTAATGTGATAATGGTAACATGGAAAAGTTTTACAATGACTTTAACAATGATGTGCTATTCTCTAATCGTCTNTTTTGGGATAAGAAAGACCCCCTACCTGTAATCATTATTTTAATGTGATAATGGTAACATGGAAAAGTTTTACAATGACTTTAACAATGATGTGCTATTCTCTAATCGTCTTTATGGGACGTTACTTTGGGACTACAAGGAAAGAAAAAGAGTTGAGTAAATTTTGCTTAACCAGGCATTTATGACAAGTCGTCTACATTATTATCAAAATCCTTTTTGCGGTTTTTATATGCTTGTATTTAAATGAAGAAAAGTTGCTTGAATAGGTATATTCTTAATTCTCTTTTCAAAACTCCTACATTCAACGTTTTAACTCCTTGTAGATAAAAGAAGCCTAGAGGGGCTTCTTCGCCAAAGATCTAATTTTGGAGCAGAGTTTTAGCAGCGTAATTTTTCATCAACAAATCTTGTTAAATGTGTTCAAACTTTGTTATAGTTGATTGTATTATGTTGTTTGGAAATCTCTTTATGTATAGTAACGATATTAAAATAGTTAAATAGCAAAATGCCACATTATTTTGGTAAAATGATCAAAAGGCTGAATTCTAAACATATTTTCTCTACTTTCACCAAAAACGGTTAAAACCGAAAAGTTTGATTAGTTGAAAAGCTTATAAAATTACGCAAAACCTCCAAGTAAATAAAGACCGACTAAATTAATATCTCCAATCCCATTCATTAGATAGAAGAATGAATTTTGACTTTTACGAAAACGGAATGCAATATTATTTGTATTTGCTTTTATATTTCAAAATAGCAAAAGTTCAAATGTTTAATGAATTCAAAGGAAATTATAATTAAGATAAAAGTAAAAAGTATTCCACTTCATAAAATTTATTCTTTACTAACCAAGTGACAGTTTTTAAGTACTTCACTAATTACTTCTCTTTCTCTCATGCTTCATAATTTTTGCAAAATGTTTGAGTCAGCAAAACTCACTACACTTTTAACTCGTTATGTTGTGTTATGTAGCATGTGAAAGCTTAATGAAAGTTAATTAGTAAGCTCCTTCCATTACATAAACTCTAAAGCAGGTACGGTTTTCTTGCTACACGTAACAACGTGTACGTGTTGAAAAGAAGATAAGAAATATTTTACTTTTCCATCATTTACCACGATTGTATTAATTTGCAGCTTTTGTAGTTTTAAAAGAAACCTTTGAGTGTGCATCCTTTGAAATTATTTCCTATTTAAATTGTACTTAGGTTGTTATTAACTTTAGCGGTGGAGGAAACAGTGTAAGTTTTCAAAGCTAACGCAAATAAGAAGCCTCCTTTGTCTCACCCGTCATCGCTTTCTACTTATATAAAGCGGCATTTCAATAATCTACAAACTACAACATGAAAACATAATAACCCCTTTGGTAAAGGGAAAGGAAGCGAGTGAATAATTCTCTTAAAACTATGCACTCCTGAGAATAAATAAATAATCGGATATGTCTTTGTTCCCTTTAAGTTTCATTCTTTCTCCACCACCGGCACACTCTTTGCTTCCTCATGACTGCCTACTTATATTCTTGTGACATAGAATGTTATCTGTAACATTAAAGAAACCTAACAAGCAAGTTCAAACTTTTTAGTAAATACATACCCTCACCATCATTCTGATTCTGTACGTATCCTTGGGCTTTTCTTTTATTTTTTAGAGTTGTGTA